>JAMPIV010011162.1:0-160000 GCA_024509875.1 Oreohelix idahoensis
TGGAAAGAATTGAAGGATGCTTAAGCAAAAACAAAGAACAGATTTATGTTACAACCACAAGACAGTATTCAACAGTCTAAAAACTGATAGCAGAACTCCATTTTCTTACTGTGAAGCAAAAACATGCTGCTGCAGTCCAGCATACTGAACACAAATCAACCTTGAAACATCATCTGGCAATGTATTTCTGCAATCAACATTATCATTGCCATCATCCCTTATGCAGCATCCACCTTAAAAAAGCATGCCAAAGCTTCCTGTCCTTACCATCTGTTGAAAGAGATTTATTGCCATTTTTGGTTCCTATCAAGTGACACCAATTCCCTTCACCATATGTTTTCATTTCAACCCTGTACCTCTCTTATTCTGAATTCTAAACACTGCCTTGTAATAGCTGTTCTCTAATTTCCTCATGTTGACTCATCCAACTCAGCAACTCTCACTTCTTGCTCCACTTGTTCTGGTTCTTTATAACATTTCAACATATGGGATCTGGTAATATTAATTTCAGTCCTTGTTTCTTTGCAATCACATCATTTATATTTATGACCAGTATCTTCTTGGCTGTTTCTATTTTTTGAGTTGTTCTCCATGTTTCAGAAAACGTACAATATGAACTAGTTTGATCATTTGAGTTGGAAAATCCTTATTGGTTATACTTAATATCTTTTTTGATTTTCCATTTAATTATGCTATGAGATGATATCCAAATCCTCACCTAAAAATTGTAAAACAGCACTCTATTTGAGTGTTAAGTAATATTTAATCATACAATAGCTTTCATTCATCTAACACAGACATTCCACAGTTTTTTTTGTTTATCAGCACAGCACCTTCACTAATCAATAAACCCTAAGATATTACTACGACATGAAGATAAAGCTGATAGATAGCAAGCCTATGAGATGAAGTAATTATGTCTTCTTTTTTTTTTTGTAAATTAACAAACATAGACTTGAATAAAAATAAAGCTCAATAGGGGCCTACCAGTTTCTTGTGTTTGTATTAAGTTGAAAAAAAAAAATTTTTTTAATGAGCTAATTGTCTATATTGTGTTTCTAATTCAGTATCTTCATTCAATCTTTACAAAATCCTTATGTTAGCAGGCAGAAAAAGCTGTTGTTGAAACTCGAGCTAGCTGAGTAGTAGTTACATTATTTTCTCCAAAACGGAAACCGGAGACTTTGACTTTGTGTTTGCGCACCGAACAGGATGAATTAATATGTGTGCGTTGTCAGGGATCCAAGCCTCTTCCTGACAAGTATGAACATGTTAGTGTATCTTGTGGATGCTGTTTTTTGTTTTTTGTTTTTTGTTTTAAATTGATGCACAAGCAGTTGAGACCAACAGAACAGTCACAATATCACAAATAAAGTTTCTTTTTACACATGACCAGTAATAGAAATTTAACAAATAATGTTAGTGACAGCCCTGAAAGCACAGCAATAACCGGGGGACAGCCACTTTAGGAAAGCATTTGATGTTTCTATTAGTATTCTTCAACTAGGATCTGTCAGTAGGGGGACAGTTATTACTATTATTTTTTTAAAATTCATGCTTAAAACTGTTTGGTTATTTATTATTGCTCTTTATTTTATGTTAGACGGGTCCTGCTGAAATAACTGTCATTACAATACTAACTTATTTACTTAGTTGTTCCTCTTCTACCATGGGGAAGTAGTGGTTTGCCAGAGAGAGCACCATTGTATCCTTGTCTGCCATCAACAATTGCTGTCATAATATAATCACCTTGATCCCTTGATCCTTCTCTGTTTTATCCCACTTAAATTATACAGTTTTGCTGCTTATCAAATTTTGCAGTTAGAGTAGCCCTTTTCTGTAATTTGAATTGTCCAGTAATATGAATGAAAAATGCTGCACGAAGCTTCAGCAACACAGAAAAATTATTACCTGATGCTCATTGTGTGAAACATAAATGACTTTTCGATCCCACATTTTTATTTTTTTTTTTGGCCCCTTGAGGATCAAGGACCACCACTGGAGTTAGCCTTACTGAGAAGCTGCACCAATGTTGTATTACTGTAATAATTTTGTTGATATCATAAGGTAATTTGTCTGGCCACACAGCCTCACCATAGTCACACCTGTTATCACATTACTCAATGTGAGCATTGGACCATCTCTTTCATTGTACTCAATGATTCTGAAACCAAAGAGATGTAAAAAAAAAAAATATTTACTTGTGTAATATTTTACGTTAGCATACAAAATGTTTATTAGTCTAGGATAGCACAGCTGGAAAGTGAACAGTCAGAAAGAATTGCACATTATTTATATCGAGCTTAATGGGGAGTAATGGGCATATAAGAATACCTAAGTGATTGGCATTGTCAGATGTAATCATCTAGAACTGGAGCAACCAGGGCATTTAGTTGTTTAGAGCCAGCATACTGAACTTTCAGCTTCCTGTTGGCTACCTGTTTTTCTCATTCAGGTTTATGTGTACTGTTCACCCAGTTCTTTGGAATATTTTCTTGTTCCTAGGTTTTCTTGATGAGCTGGTGTAACATCTCTGTAGTGGATGGAAATTATCAACTTTCATGGCTTCCGGGGATACTCCATCTGGTTCTGCTGTCTTCGGCAGTTTTGATTTATGTGTGAACTGTTATTTAATGGGTGGATTTATGAAAAACTGTTTAAGGTTTATTTTACTATCTCTGTGTTTGCTTTATGTAACAGTTTATACCTGTTTAGAGTTTCTTTATGGTATTTTACCCATCTGATTTACTGCTTGTCACTGCTGATGTTTTGTCCTCTCATGTCTTTCACTTGTGTTTGCTGGTTTAACTATTTTTGAATAGTGAATGATGTTGCAGCTTTCTTCAAACCTGTGCTTGACTTAAGGCAAGATTTTGATCTTCTTGTTGTCCTGTCTGGTGCTGCTTTTTACTTTCCTTTTTTTTTAGTTCCAAGAATGGTATAAGCAGTTTATATTTATCATCTTTATCTTCAGAGTCATTAATTTTCTGTTTAAAGTCTTTCTTTAACGAGTTTTCTTGTGTTCTCTTAGGACTATGTTTTTGTTGCTGTTGCTACTTATTCATTCATTTCACATCTTTTCAGCTCCCTAAGGAGCATAGACCTTCAACAACTTATGCCAAGTGTTCCTGTCCCTGTGCCATCAGTTCAAGGTCATTTTCCATGTCTTCTTCATCCCCTTCATGTCTGTCTCCAGTGTTCTATGATCTTCTTCTACCTCTTTTACTCTGCGAATTCCAGAACAAAGACTATCTGGTAACATTATCAACAGGTTTCCTGAGTGTGTATCATATCCATTGCTAGTGTCTTTTTCTCATCTCTTATAGCTGTGAACGGATGGCCTACGTTAACGCAAGCTATCACGTTAACATTAGAAATAAGAATAGTAAAAGTACTTGAGCAAGACTAGCAAGTAACAAAAACAACACTAGTCGAACAGAAGAACCAATGAAATTGTCTATGGCTCTTGGTCGAATACTATAAAAAAAGGGATGACAAACAGCAGTCAGAGCGGAGTTCAGTAATACAGTTCAGTCATGCAGAAGTTACTACGTGTCAGTCTTCAACCTTTGGTCGAAGTAAAACTGAAAGCTTCAAAGATTTTCAAGATATAAGATTGTAGGCGATGGTTTCCAGTTTTGCAAGTATTCATACAATATTTATGTTCTCAATTTATAGTAGAATGATTACTCAGCTATGTCGTATATAATTGAGATTCTAGTATTCGCCTATCCATATCTACAGAAGGGTTCGAGCAAACGTTATATTTATGCTGATGTCCTTTACAAAGGCATCCAGATTTATTTAGGTCAACAAGCAATCTGGCCGCTGGTAGCCAGTATATTGGTCGTGTATTTGAACACTTGCCTGTTAGTTCCCATTGGACTCCATTAAGATAATGTCGCTTATCCTAGTATTCCTTCCAACTGATAAAGTATGATTGTTCCATCACCATTCCATATCCTAATTGATACAAGCTGCTATTCATACCAGTCTGTTCGTTGCATACTGTATGTAGGCTAATTATCCAGGGTGTACTGCTGTGCTGTTACCGTGCATGATATGTGAAGGGTGTGTAGGAAATAGTCACTCACCCCCACGATAGCTCACGTACGAGTTATGGAGGGTAATTCGCCTTGTGACAGTTAATGAACAGTTTTTTTACTCCACAACGCTGTCACGATAACGTATACGATGTAGAGCATGTTCCACATATCATAATAGCATATCAAAACAAGGATCCACATCATATAATATAATAATCCATCAAGAAGAACTACTGGCAAACGCAGTGCCAATAGTTATAGGCCTCACATATATATATGACGTCTCAGCGCTCTTAATCAGTACATAGAAGACTGCTGTAACCATCGCCAGCTGACACTAGTAAATAATAGGCCTCCAAATAAATATGAGTCTCAGCGCTCTTTAATTCATCCATTAGACTGCTACACGACTCACAGTACTAATAGTTATATGGCCTCAAATATAAGTCAACATATCAAGCAATGTCTTTAATCCATCTAGAAGACTGCTGATAAATAATAGGCCTCATAATATAAGTCGACATATCAAGCACTGTCTTTAATCCATCTAGAAGACTGCTGATAAATAATAGGCCTCATAATATAAGTCGACATATCAAGCAGTGTACAGGCTTCCCTCGAAAACACTGGGCTGATTTCTCCAGTCACGCCCAGGACACAAACTCTTCAAAAATGTACATAATCTTTAAACACTGGCCTGTATACTCCAAGGCCTAAGAAACACATCCTTAATTAATATACAGTTCATCTGGGATAATCACACATAATATATCTCAGCATAAATGCCTGTACACTGGTACACATTGAAAAACACTTTACATCTCCTCAGTGCATTCGCCCGGTACACACTGACACCAAAAACATTCTCCCCCAGAACACCCCAGCCAATCACATCCGTGGGGCTTCCCGAGAACTTTCGCTCACAGCTCAAAAATAGCTTAGAACATTAATCTCACGTGGAACTCTGCCACCGTGACAAGCATTCTGAATCTCGAAGATTCGAATGCGATACACTCATATATTTTTTAAATAAATTAACAGCTGTTCAAGTGGAACAACCACTATAATCTATGGTACATCCGAGACTCATAACGATTACTGCCCTTGCTTAAATTTGGACTTATCAGTTTACACCACCCCCCGGGGAAAAAAATGATAACATCATTTTTTTTTGAAAACATTACTCCACCAAAAAATTAAGTGGGTGATAAAGTTCTAATCAGGAAAATTAATCAACCTGTTAAGTCCAAATACTATATATCATCCAAAAAATATCAGCATTATGAGTAAAGCAGAAAACAAAGCATACAAAATAATCAGCTAAGTCTACCAAAATAATCTGCTTTCAACAAAGTTAAGTCTATTTAGCATAGAATTAACCCAACAATATACATGATTCAAGTATCAGTATAGTAGGATGAATAAGAATACAAATAGTATCAAGTGACATATAAATGCAACATGAAAGTATAACCAACATATGAACCGCTACCGAAAAGTCAGTAGAAGAAATAGAATAAAATGAAGAATAATCAGGACAGACAAAAGAAAAACACAGGTATGTCTGTAGAGAACGATGGATTAATACATCGTAATAACCATTTGATCAAAAACGTATTATATAAATACATATAATCATGACAAGAAAGTATAGGACAAAAAGACAATGTATGTGTATATCTAACACCCACAAAAGAAAGCTGTAGATAACCGAAGCATAATCTAACCTTAACCCCGTTATCCAACTTATTCATAAGTAACCATCAACCATCAGACATCATACACAAAAAATAATGCCGTTATAAATAAACTCAAACTAACGCACCATGAAGCGTTAAGTAATAAAAAAAACATCATTACTCCCTCTAGCGCACAGTTAAGCGCAGGGCACCGAAAAAATTTTACAATCTTAGAAAACATTTTCCAAAAAGTAAAAAACAAAAATATTTCATGACGCTAAGTTAAATAAAAATAGTATTTTTAAATTTTTTTTAGTTTAACCTAATATTAATATACCAACAATGTAATTAGGCTAACAAAAATGTATGACATACAAAAATTCTTATACTTAAGCAGACACTAAATCAAAACAATCTGCTTGGAAAATGATACATGTCTAAATTGCAAGAAAAAAAAAAATCAAATTATTTTAAATTCAGAGGTGTTATGCTCTCGAAAAACTCAGAAACCAATGGTTCAGAATATGTTCTCAACTTGCAATACAAAATTAACTCTGATATAATCAAACTATGTTTCCGAAATTATTTTTCACAATATAATGGTTACTACATAATGTCTTAGAATGTGCTAATACATAAATAAGCATGACATCAAAACACAAGAAAGAATTTTACATTTAGTGAGTACAGAGAATCTCTGAAGATGACTACTGCACCATACCTAGCTAATGAGGTTGTGCATTGGGCTAACAAACTCATCATGCATATAAAATAGTCCTAATAATCATCGCTGCAAAAAGACATCAATGTTTGATGTATCAGCTCTCGTAGTTCGAAGCTTAGAACGGAGCATAAAGGTCAACCATGAATTGACTACATGAGCATAGTCTTCTGACTAGCGTGCGTAAATACTATAGTCCACTGCTTTCGTCAAAAAGTTACAAAGATAAGTCACTCGCAAATGATATCATACACCTTATTGCAATCATAATACATATAATATTCGTCATAACACAATAGTGTAAGAATAGTATGAAAATAATTGTTGCATCATCAAAACATCGTCGTACAAAAAATAAATATGTGCATAAAATAGTGCATAAAAAATGAGCTTACACACTATCTAATAGAAGTTATATGGTATCTTAATACAATTCTATATATAATATCCTATATTTATTTGATACAATAATATCTATATCTTAAACAATGTTGAACAGGCAATAATTCCAGCCGTGTTGAATAGTCTCATAAACTTGGCAAGATAACCGCATACAATTCAGAGTCAACTTGCTGTCCGGTTTCACTTGGTTAACTCCATGAATACAAGGTGGCATACCTTACTCTGTCTACTCATGTAACACCGGAACATAGACTTTCATTGCAAAGCTGTCACTGTGAAAATATACAAATGAAAAAATTATTTTTTAATTCACAGTAAGATCTAACACTCTACGATATCTCTGTATAGCGATTATAAATCAACCATATTAAGCCGACCTCGTGTACATCTACCTTTTGCTGATGAACCTGTCTGATAGCTTTACAGAATCAGAACTTCATTCCTTACCTCTAGACTGTAGAAAGTAACAAGAACATATGGGATGGCAAAATGAATATAGCTCAAGCAAGATATTGGTGAATAGCCATAAAAAACATGTTCCGACCAACATTACGTTAAATGGGCAAACGTTAGAAGAAGTTAACACCTTTAAATATCTCGGGTCCACTATATGTAGTGATGGAAGATCAAATAAAGAAATCAAGACAAGACTTGAGATGGCCTCAGCTGCCATGACAAGGTTGAATGTGATCTGGAAAAGTAACATCAGTTTTCCTGTGAAGATCAAATTATACAAATCACTTGTATTAATCTGTTTCTCTTTAGACTTTGGGTGTGAGGGCTGGAAACTCATAATACATCATCAGCGAAGGATTCAGGCATTCATACGAGCATAAATGTTATAGAAGAATTTTGCGCATTTGCTATAATGAGCACAAAAACAATTTGTCTATGTTAGAGAGAAATGAACACCTATGCAGGCATCAAGGAACCCTTTTGTCAATCAGTTTGAAAAATCGAAAGCTTGCCTGGTTTGGGCATTAACCTTTCGTCATGACTACCCTTTCGAAAACGATCCTCCATGAACAGTCTCAAAGGTAAACGGAGAAGAGGAAGGCAGAGAAAATCCTGGGCTGATAACATCAAAGAATGGGCAGGACACGGTTTTTCCACACTTGTACGCATTGCTGAGGATAGAGAGCAGTGGAGGACCCTGTCTGCTGATGCTTCCACCATGGCACCCCTACTGATAGTTCATGGGGTTATGGGTTGAGATGAATGATGAAGATCAACGATGTGAAAACGGAAATTAACGTTACATTTACCAAAAACTGTGGTAGTTGTGTGAACCTGTAGCCCTTTTACCGATCAAACAAGCCTTCCCTTGACACGTGTGAGCACCACAGGAGGAGCTATAGCAGAAAATGATCGTAGCTCAAGGTCGTCGCTATTGATGCTGAAAAAAAATTTGCTACCCTTATAAACAGTGAGCGATATACTCTCTCAAAACCACAAGCAGTTGTATTAGAGACTCTATTTTTATTATTATTACCTTGTTTATTAATGACTTTAGGCCTTTGTTGAGAAAAGTTAACATAGTTGTCATTATTATTTCTCTTTTGATAAAAATATCTGCCAAATTGGTTATATTGACCTCTAGACTTATTATCGTAAAATTGATAATCTTTCCTGTAATCATTTTTACCATACTTTTCAAAATCTTCAGAACCAAAATATTTAGATCTGTTAAACTGTTTCTGGTTTCTTGGAGAAGACAGATTACAATTTGCTGATCTCCCTTGGTAATGTTTAAAATCTGTATTATCTTTCCTGTCATGATTGCTTTTCTTCTTTTCTGTGGCAGCGTGCTTAACCTCTGAATCAGTAATAGGGATAATAAAATCCTTATGGCTACTAACATACGAGTATTACTTTGGGCACAAGTACTACTAGTCTTGAAACTTCTTCTTCTTCTTCTTCGATCCTTAGCCATCAACCGGCAAAGCAGTATGTGGCCAGTACGCCTGGTGGAGTCTGAGGGCAACAACGAATTGATCGAACTATCGCAGTTTCCACCACGCCTAGTTTCTTTGGAGAACAAAAACAGACCAAACAATCTAAATCCCGAATCATTGTTTTCCGTAATCAGATTGGTTGGCAAGCGGGTGATCAGCCCACTGTGCGAAGTTTGTACGGGATGGGGTAAACAGCCCCATGCCCAACCCTCCTTAGTCGAATTTTAACATGCCTGGTAGGTATGTGCTAGTGTTACTGATTCTTTTCCCCTTTCGGGCCCCGGTAACACACGGGTGTGTCTTGTCCCTTGTTATGTTTTTATTAGGCTTTCCCACTTCAGATAAAAGGTTAGTTTTTTGAACTTTGACATGAAATTTATCCTTGTCTTTACTGTGATGTACAGAATCAAGTATCACAGTAGAATTAACCTTGTTGGCCTGTCGCCAGGAATTATTAATATTACCAGAATAGTCACTAGTACGATGAAAATTATATCTGCCACGCAAGGATTTCCGCTCACCACGTTTGATGTTATTTTTGGCATCGAGTGTCTGTTGCTGACTCGACGCTTTTAAGACGTGTTGATAACCGTCTTTCTGTCTAACTTTGTCAACATTGACAGTAGACAGCATTTTTCTACCTAAAATTATATCAACCAAACCGTCCACTCTTTCCCTTAATTCCGTAATTTCAATATTTTTAAGTGAAATCTGTTCACTTTGTTTCTTAATTACGTCATCGAATGTCAAAACTCTACATCTTCCTCCGCTAGTAATTTCTCAATTTTAGCTAATTTATCCTTCTCCATTATTAACTCTTCCAATCTCTTCTTCTCTTCTTTTTGTGCTAAAATTGGCTGCTGAAGCTGGTGCAACTGTATCGGCAAACAGCAGCAAACTTTTAATGGGTCCTTTAAGAACTCCTTAGTCCTTTCTGCTTCCTTGAATGTGTAGTCCGTTTCAACAGCAATAGCCAACAGGCGTTTGAACCCGTTGATCAATGAATGTGGGGCAGAGGAGGCTGTTGGGTAGCCACTACACTTTTCCCTATTTGTTGCCTGAACTCTCAATTTCTCATGTATCTCCTTCTTTTCTTTCAATTGGCAACTGAGAATATCATTATCATCTAACACATTATGAAGCATTTCTATGTAAGTCTTCTCACGAACATTGCTCTCAACCTTCAACTTGTGATTCATCTCTTTCTGTTCTTGAAGTTTGTGCGTGAGATTAATAGTTTTCGCCTTGTTTATCTCCGAGCCTAGCTTCCAAGTATTTCAATCTTGCACAATGCCGAATTTAATGCTTCTTGCCCTCTTTCAAGATCCAAGTTTGATTTATATAAATCACTTTCAAGTTTAGTAACTGTTGCGTGTAATTTACTCTCTTTAGCAACACTTTCTAAAATCTTTGCCCTTTCCTGAAGCGCACTTTGTTTAATGCCTTCTATCTGCTCTTCATCCCTTAACTCCTCTTTCTGTTCATCAGAAGTATGGTTGTGGATTATTTTGAACATGCTTTGCACTATATGTCCGTGTTCAAGCTCAATATACTGTCGCAAAAACAGACGAAGGTGCCGTAGCAAATTCACCAAATCCTTGGCCATTACCAAATTGCAAAACAAACTGAAAAGTTATTTTTAGCAAATAACTCCAGAGATGTTGACACATTAATCAAAAGATCATCCATTATCCATTCTCCAAGTCTGGGCATTGCACCTCTCAATCCCTTACCATCTCTACCTACTACCAATGCAGACTCCAACATAGGCCTTATATCTGTAGGGTACATATTACGATCCATGGTGATTCACTCACCAAGTCCACTGTATATATATATATTCACCAGTTATAATTACCACAAGTCTATGTCCCTAAAAATTCGAACAATTACCTTTTCAGCTCACAAAGCTAGATATCCTTTCAAGTAATTGCAAATATCAGTTAATCACTGTATACCATAGTAGCATAAGTTCATGTGCATAGAACCTTTGTAAAAGTATACACCAATATGAGGGATACCTTTATATCAATTTGAGTGATGTCAATATTATGTGAAATAGCCTTAAACACTTATGCACTAAAGTCTTACAATAAGTTACCAACAACTAACATATTATATAGACAATAGGAATCAACGATTACAAAGACAAGGTACTAAAGGACAAACGATAACGTTCGCAGAAGTCAACTGAACAGTAAGGCTTAACTAAGGCAAAAAATTTTACATAGCATGTAATGATAACCGCGAATAATGGCAAGACAATAACCAACACCGTATATAAACGAAAATGTGTATAAAAACTAAAAGATAGGAAATAGAGAAAGACGCTCACAAACAAATTAATCAATAAACTAAAAAACAGAGAAAAAATACTATGAGAACCACAATGAAACGGTACGTCACAACTACACACTTACTTGTCCCAAGAGACAACTAGTAACCTAAACTTCGGTAAGGTTTGTAATCTTAAACCGGAATTGTCACAGAATTGACAGTTACTAACCAAATCCTAAAGAATGCTTATGAAGCCCTGGGTAAACTGGGATATAATCTTCATAAGTAGACATGAAACATAGAATATTTAACATGAAATACTCATTACAACAAATAGTACACAATATATATAGGAAGACTTGTTGACACAAGATAAAATGGCACAGTTTCCACAACATAAACCACTTATCTTCAATAAAGGAAAATACGCCCGTCCAAAACGCTGCACATCACAAAGTCTGCTGAGGAAAACAGTTCACCGCATAAGGTCACCGCAGCTTGACACTTCTCACTTCAGGTCCTTTGTCCTTGCTAAGGTATGTGTGCTCGTACTTCGCACAGGTAAACAGGAACTGTATTACTGCCAATCATCTACTTGAGGCACACGTGTAGAATGACTGCATATCAGCTTGAATTCCCTCTGTAACTGTAGGGGTACACAGTCTGTCAATCTCGTTGATAATCCACTTGAAAGGAGGTACTAGACATCTCTTGTATACTTTGATGGTAAACTTCTGTAATCGCGCCACCAAAATATTGGCACAGTTCACTTGAAAGCTTCAATTCAAAAACAGAACTGACTCATGAAGCATATCTTGGCAATGGAAATGTTAGATATGTTATAGTCCTCTATGTAGATGGGTATTAATAAGCTGCACTCCATCAGATATGTTACTGCCTAGTTATGTTAACGTCTGTTTTTGGGTAAGTCTTCTATAGCAGGTATCACACCATGTAAGTTTGAAAACAACTACTATTGCACACGTAGTTGATAATGATGATGGATTCTTAAATGCGCCACACAGCATAGAAGAAAGTCACATAACGCAGATGACGTGGGATCACGTCCGAAAGTTATGTCCACGACTGTTGCCGCTAGGATTATTATTGCCGCCACTGTAACAATCAGTATTTGTTGCAAAACGATGTTGCATCCACTGTTGCAGATGAAGTGTACAATTGCTAACCATAGAGTAGTCGAATACCAAGGTTGCTATATATTATATCACGCCACACAGGCTACTTATTATAAATGTCGTAAGTTCGATCCAACTTGAACTGGAAACCACCACTGATAACGTCGTAAGTTCTAGTATTCCAACAACTGAATAAAACCACCATGAATAACGCCGTTCAGAATTATAGTGTGTACCATAAAGGATCCGTTTATCATTGCATATAATAACTAATTTAATTATCCAGGGTGTTGCTGTGTGGTTAATCCATCAGAAGCAAACTACTGGCCAAACGCAGTGCCACGAGTCATCCAATGTGTTATAGGCAATGTAATTCAAACCACCATGATACGTGACGAAACAGCTCAGCCAGTCATAATTTAATTCATGAAGACGGATTAATAATAACACTAATCCATCAAGAAGAACTACTGGCAAACGAAGTACAGTGCCAATAGTTATAGGCCTTCAATATATATGACGTCTCAGCGCTCTTTAATTCATGTACATAAGACTGCTGACCATCGCAGTACTAGTAAATAATAGGCCTCCAATATATGACGTCTCAGCGCTCTTTAATTCATGTACATAAGACTGCTGACCATCGCAGTACTAGTAAATAATAGGCCTCCAATACATATGACGTCTCAGCGCAGTTTAATTAACATCCACAAAATAGCACCCTGCTGCTTTAATCCACTTGCTCACAGCCTCATAATATAAGTAATATCAAGCACTGTCTTTTAATCCATCTAGAAGACTGCTGATAAATAATAGGCCTCATAATATAAGTCGACATATCAAGCACTGTCTTTAATCCATCTAGAAGACTGCTGATAAATAATAGGCCTCATAATATAAGTCGACATATCAAGCACTGTCTTTAATCCATCTAGAAGACTGCTGATAAATAATAGGCCTCATAATATAAGTCGACATATCAAGCAGTGTACAGGCTTCCCTCGAAAACACTGGGCTGATTTCTCCAGTCACGCCCAGGACACAAACTCTTCAAAAATGTACATAATCTTTAAACACTGGCCTGTATACTCCAAGGCCTAAGAAACACATCCTTAATTAATATACAGTTCATCTGGGATAATCACACATAATATATCTCAGCATAAATGCCTGTACACTGGTACACATTGAAAAACACTTTTCATCTCCTCGGTGCATTCGCCCGGTACACACTAACATTCTCTCCCAGAACACCCCAGCCAATCACATCCGTGGGGCTTCCCGAGAACTTTCGCTCACAGCTCAAAAATAGCTTAGCACATTAATCTCACGTGGAACTCTGCCACCGTGACAAGCATTCTGAATCTCGAAGATTCGAATGCGATACACTCATATATTTTTTTAAAATAAATTAACAGCTGTTCAAGTGGAACAACCACTATAATCTATGGTACACCCGAGACTCATAACGATTACTGCCCTTGCTTAAATTTGGACTTATCAGTATCTTTAGTCCCAACTGTGACATTGCATTTTCTTCTCATTCTCTTGTTCCACTGACACTTGACCGGATTTGTTGTCATCAGTTCCACATTAGTAGATTTCGTCATACTGCTTCAATCCTTCTATTCTACGCTAGCATCCCATTTGTGTAAGTTCTGCAAGCTTTTTGGTTGTTGTCTTTTGTTGTTCTCCATGTTTCAGAGCCATATAATTGCTGCTTATTATGTTGCAAAAACCTCTTTGCATGTGTTTCCAAACATTTTCCTAGAGGTGTTTTTCCTCAAATTTAATTTGAATCTGTACATTTTGTCTGTGTAAGCTTTTGCATCGTACACTTGTGCTTTGTTCTTCCTTCTCTATTGTGAAAAGCTTCAGTTTTACTTTAGAACTTGAAGGAAAAGGTGGTCTTAATTGGTTGTTTCATCTCCAGTTTGCTTAGAGTGTAGTAAATTCTTCTTTTTTTGCTTGGAAATTGTTTTTATTAGACGTAATTCTCAGTGATTGTGATTCCCATTTTTGCAGTGTTGTCCTGGTATCATCATAAGGCACAAGGCAGTTTCCCACTCTGTATAATGTGGTCTTTGTGATGTCTTCTTGACATTATATTTTTTTTCCAGCATTCACTAAAAGTGTGTGCTAGTTTAAAAACCCTGTACCACTGCTTTTTTATTTTGAGTTATTTTTTTCCTGCCGTTACATCAATTTGTAAATGGAATATCATGATACACACCTCCAAAACACGTAAAAGGATTTATCTATGTATCTTATACATGTTCAGTGGTCATGGGACATTGTTTTGATTTGTATATAGATTATTTTACTTGGTGATAATCATGCAAATGGATTAAAAGTGAGAGACACCTCAGTAGAGACTGTGGATGAGTCAGTCTCATCAGTAACAGTACAGTAACAACAACCCCAGACGAGTTGGACTCATCCATTATGGTAAAGAGGTTAAAGAGCCTTTGTCTTCTCCATTTAATCAATATTAAATGTAAGAGATATCTTTTTATTTTTCCCCTCAGTCGACCTGTGCCAAATTAAAGAGATTGTTCCTGACTCAAGGTTAAGACTTGCCAGAAGCAATGAGGATGGTTTGAAGGAAAAGCCTGAGCGCTGCATCACACTGTTTTATGGTGCCACATTTATGCTTCAGTCTATAACTCTAATAGGTTAGTCTCATTTGTTCTGGCATTTTCTGCAACCTTTGTGGAAAAAAAAAACCCTTTACAAACAGCTTAAACCAGTGCAATTTTTTAATAATCTGTGAAATATTGATTGAAATGTGGGCTAAAGTACAGTTTGATTGCATCTTTTGCTGTGGTTAAGATCTGCTGAGACTGCATAAAGTAAAAAAAAATGCATATAGTCAAATTAGGGTGAGAGCCCTAGCAAGGCTGACCCCCTCCTCCCCCATGCTCAGTTTTCAGATAAAAGCTGTGAGTTCACTAAGTATTATTGTTAAAGAACAAATATTGATATGTTATGTATTGTTGCCACACATAAGCTTATAGCCATTTACTTTTCAGGAAATATGTCTCTTTGTGGTAACTCATGTTTTTTTGCCCGATTTTTAACATATTGAATGCTGCATATTTAATATGTCACCGGTTGTCGATGACGTGACGCGTTTGCGCTTATTTGTTCTAACGGCTCATATTCGTGGTCTTTCATTACTTCAAGTCGTCCTAATCACACGTGTTTTTCAAGCTCCAAGAATTGTGGAGGAATATTATATATTTAAGTGGCATAACTAACTTCGAAGGCCGCCACTATGTTTTCTAAGATGGTCCTGAACTTATACAGAAGTTCCACCTCTTATAGAGAAGTATAACTCAAGTATTTTTTATATTCACGTCGTCTGGTCCACATTACTTTGGTGTCGTCGTTCTGCGCGCACCTCTAGTACAGCGGCCAGAACTGAATAATTGAGATGAGGTGTATTGAAGACTAACTACTACATATGCCTTGTATATGCATTGATCGTGCCAATGTATTTTTGCGGAGATCTCATTAATAATGCTCCAACCATGCCAATGTTCCTGAAGTAAATAAATGTTAAAGAAGTTATTGTGGACCCTCTACAAGATGTATTGTGTTCTTTGGCCAGTGATGTCCTGTGGGGACCATACCCGTGTCCATTCGTGTTTGTCAGCTGATGCATGAACGTTATAATATGTTACACTACAAGTACTAAACCACAAACCAACCAGAAAGAAAACCCAGATGTAACAATATTGTACAATTGTATAATGAGTCCTTCTTTGCGTTTAGAGGCCATTGTTCACAATAATAGAGTTCTTTTTTTTAATTTATGGAATTTTAAGCACAAAAACACAGAAAACATGCTAACTAAAGCTGTAACAGTCACAGTTCTGGATTACTTCATTGAAAAGGAACCTTGCCTTATCAGAAAGGAGCCAGAAGGCAAAAAGATATTGAAAACACAAAACTAAGATCTACTTAATAAATTTGATAAAATAATGATAAATTGAAACACCCTCATGCGACTTCCCATAAGCAGCAAAAGAGTACCGCTTTATTCTGTCACAAACTCAGACCCCTAACTCCCCCACACACACCACACACCCCCAATGTAAAACCAATATTGCAACTTGACAGTAGAAAATATATGCGGGGCAAGCAGTCGAAACTGAATACATAAAAGTGACTTTTGCTCAGTTACCACATACATAGTGTGTCTCATCTTTATTTTTATTACTTCTTTATATTCTGTTTATTATTTGGCTTTATTTTACATTTTATTTTCTTAAATAGAGTTTCAATAAATAATTTGTTTAAATGTTTTTATAAAAAATTCATGTAAATAATCAGAATTAATTTACAATTAAACATTTTAATAGTTTCACCCCCTTGACCAACATCCTTCGTAAAGCTGAATTCGCCTAAGTTTAGTCAGCGTAATATGCGATCAAACTGTACAAGTTTTAAAACTTGTTGAGATTGCAAATTTTGTTACGTGTCATTTATTTAATGTGTAGTAGTACTTTTGTGTTGTGTAAAATGTTGCCATTGGCTAATGCATTTATGGAACAAATTATATGTCATCATCTTTTTCCTTTTCACTCCTTATGGAGCATGGGGTCACCATTGCAGCTGTGTCCCCTTGCAGGAAACCTGCACCAAGCATTGGCTTGCTCTAGCAGCATTGGTTTTCGTAGCAATTTGTTTGACCTGATGAAATTGATAACCTCATGCACCTTCTCATATTAGTCACCTTGTACCACCACATTCCTGAGCCAGCAATAGTCCTAATCTGTCTTTGTCTCGTCAGGTAATTCTGTGAACTACAGGGGACAAATTATGTCCCTTTATATAGAAATAGTTGTCCTCAATCTGCCCACTTGATAAAATTATGTTTTAATTTGATGTTAATACTATCTCTGCTGGCTTGGATATGTCCGCTGCGTAGAAGATAGTCACATTCCTCAAGATATCTTCTACGGCCAACTGGCAGATTGCTAAAGAACATCCAGGCAACCGCAGCTTAGGTTCAAAGATGTGTGCAAGAGAGACATGAAGGCTCTGGACATAAATCTAGCAACCTGGGAGGATGAAGCTGCTGATCGCTCCAAGTGGTGATGCTCCCTACAGCACCACCTCAGATTCTGCAAAAAGAAGCTCTCACGACAAGCAGAAGAGAAAAGAAAATGCCGGACGGAACACAAGACAAAAAAAACAGCCGAGGGCTATACCTCAGGGGCGCATTCCCATAAAGTCATAACTGCAGAGGCTACTACCACTTCTGCTGTCTCCAGAAGCAGTTTTACCCATCTCAGCTTATAAATTGATGAAAGTAAAACATGCTTGTGCCATGCAAGTAGCTTTTCATAGTTCATTGTTTGTTAATTTAATTGTTGTCTTTCTTTTAATATTTTACAGCCAAAGAAAGAGAATACAATTGCATCCTGAAAGCTCTAGAGACTTGTGTTAAAAAAATAACGCAGGATGATCCCTATGCTGTTAAACTAAGGCAAGAAGTGCATGGTTATTTTGTTCTTTCTTTCATTCATTATTTTGTCTGTGTAAATAAGCGTTAATTTGCTCAACAGCAATGGTACTGTAACAGTCATTATGTCCAGAGTTATCATAATTAAAGTTGTTTGGTAACCAAACCATGTTGCTCTTGTGTTTAAATACAGGTCAGTAACCCAGAATCCAAAATGCTCGGAGACGGCCATGTTTCCAATATCAAATTTTTTGGGTTTTCGGATGTCGCCAGAAATCACCTGTCACCCAAAAATCTGTTCGAAAACAGAAAACCCCAAAGTTGGCCAAAAAACTATTGTTTTCTCTGTATATTCCGTTTTTGGAGTTGCATTCTGGGTTATGGACCTGTATCACATGTTTCTAGCTTACAGAAAAACAATTGTAATGTTTTGTGTTAAGTAAGCTAGGGCCATAGTTTTTTTGTGGTTTTTTTTTAACAAGAAAAACATTGTTTATAATGTCTTCAGTCTCCTCCCAAATGATGTGGGTCTGTTTATTGAAGTATTTCTCTCTGTCTTCCACTTTTTCTCTGAGTTAAAATTTACAGGTTGTTGCCAGGTTATCTAATTTTTCTCTTCACTACAATTCTAGAGTGATTCTGAATGAGCATTTGAACACATGGGACAGAAGAACAACAAAAACAACAACCAAAAAGCTACAGACATTTATAAATGGGTGCTTGCGTAGAATAGAAGAACTGAAATGGTATGACAAAGTCACAATTGTGGAATTGATGACAAGAACCAGACAAGTGCCAGTGGAACAAGAGTTGAGAAGAAGATGCTGAAGATGGATAGGACACACATTGAGGAAACCTGTTGATAGCATTAAAAGGCAGTCCTTGTTCTGGAATCCACAGGGAAAGAGAGGCAGAGGTAGACCAAAAAAACACATGGAGAAGAGAACTGGAAACAGAGGTGAAAATGATGAGGAAAACATGGAAAGAACTTGAGCGGATGGCACAGGACAGGAAGACTTGGCATGTGTTTGTTGAGGGCTTATGCTCCTTGGGGAGCTAAAGGGTATTGATTGATTGATTGATTTGAACACATGTGGTGACTAATTATATGTTGAAATAATTTTTTTACAGGTGGCTGAGTAGGGAGTTCAGCAAGATTCAGATGATGAACAGAGGATTCTTAACCCAGCAAAAAGACTGCAGGTTGGTATTTTGAAGGATTGTCCAAATGTTGCTTGACCTAGTTTTTTGTTTTGTTTTTTTTTATTGAAATATTGAAGGTTTCGACTGCTCTGCTTTATAGAACTATATTTGGTAACATTTTCTTGACGTGTGTACTGTATGGAAGCACACAGTTATCACATTGTACAGTTTTTTTTAGTTTTATATTAATTTTATTCTGAACAAGTGTACTGCTTGGAAGTATGCAGATATCATTGTAATTAATTTTTTGTTAGTTTTAAAGGTAATTTAATTTAATCCAATTTTGGACAAGTGTATTGTATGGAAGCACACATATCATTGTAAATTTTTGTAAAGGAATTTAATTTTATCATATTTGTGGGATGGAAAGGGGGGGGGGGGGGGGGGGAAGGTTGCTCTGATATTGCAGTTAGGCGTTTTTAAATTTACTGCAGCCATTGAAGATTAGCTGTTGAAACGATAAACCTTTGTGATGAATACGTTTTCTTGGTAGGCGTATGCCAGTACACAATGTAAATATAATTAAATTCCTCTTAGTTAGTTAATTTTAGTCCCTTTCAGCTCTCTGCGTCTCTGAGATGACAAAGAAAAAATAGAACAGCTGCTCCCTCAGGCATATCATAGGTGGCAACTAATTTGAGGTTGTACATGAGGCTGACAACCTCATCATGTAAGCCAAATTGTTACAGAAGCCACAACTGCAAGAGCTCATAAATACTTTAGTACAGGCTTCCCAGTGACCAGCTCCAGTGGTGGCTCCATTCTCCATTGGGAGCAAACAAGGGGAATGATGACGATGTTAATTTTAAACAAAAGTAATAATGGCCCAGTTGCCCAAAATGTGTTCCAAAGTTGCCCAATTGTGATAGAAAAATAACCCAAAGTCACCTAAAGAAACTTTCGATTGTCAGATAATTTTGATTTTCAGGTGTTCACATTAAACGATGCAGACCTGTATTTTTTTTTTTTTTTTTTTTTTAGTACAAGTATCCTGTTAACTTTTTATAACTTATTTAATATTTTAGCTTTTAATGCTGCTGAGAAATAAGTGTACTATTTTGTGCACTTATAATGTTATAATGTTTGCCAGGGTGCTTGTGGAGCTCATGCTTTTAAGGGGTTGGTAAATTATCTTTTGATTATTGAGGTAGAATTTACTAGGATATTTTCTTGAAATTTTAAATGCAGGTTTTATATTGTAGCACTGATCTTAGGTGTATTAATTGCTTCATTTTAATGTGAAGGCATGTTAAAAAACAATTAAAAATAAGTTTAAAATTCTTACTTGGATAGCCCTCAAATAGACTGCTATCTCTTCTGGTTGTGACTTGAGGTATTTTCTTTTAAATTTGTGGTATATATGTGTGCAGTTGTCTTACCAGTTCCTTTCTTCTTCTTCTTTCTCCCGCACCCCCCCCCCCCCCCTTTTTTTTGGGTGGATTAAAGAAGCTTTTATTATATTTTGTTTGTAGTCTCGGTACTATGTTTATATTTTGTTTATATATATATATATATATATATATATATATATATATATATATATATATATCACATCTACCTCATCTTTTGACATAGAATACCTTTACTGAATATGTCTTGCTCTTCAGTGGAAAACTCAGTCTGTTTTGTGTTATCTTCATGAATTATCAGTTTTTCATAAGTATTTATCATTTTCCTTTACCCTCCTTATTGAACCACCTCTGTAGCTGATTCCCTTGCTGAAGCCTGCACCAAGTATTCACATGCTGTAGCAGCTGTGGTTTCTGTGGCAATGTATTTTACATGATGAGGTTGCCGGCCCCAACCACAGCCTCATAGTTGCTTCGTACAACATACCTTAGGGTGCAGTAGGCTTATTCTTTCTTTGTCTCTTCAGAGATCCCCAGGAGCTACACAGAGCATAAGTAGTTACTGTTATATCTTATTTTCAGACCAACATGTAATTTTACTCTGTGACCACAGTGTGATGTTCTGTATGCTGAGGTAACTTCCAAACTTAATTAGAGGACATAAAATGTTAAAGTATACAGCATATAATGTCAGGCTGCATAGTCATGCTCTGTCTTAAGAGCAGTGAGGAGATTTAATTTATTGAAGGGACCTTCTTTTTCACACACATACAGATCTTTAACATCTTTGACATTCTTTCAGAGTCAAGGTCAAAAAGGGTTTCAAAAGTCGTTTAGTCTCTTTTGATAACTCCTTCTTAGTTTTAGAGGAAGAAGGGTAAGCTGCAGCAGTGATCCATTTTATTTATATGCTTTATTTGGTTACCCCTAAATATTTGTAATGTAACCCTGCCAGTTCCCAATTGTTGTATTGTCTCTTGTTATTCTTGCCAGCTTCCATTCATACAGTCTTTCAAGATTTAGTAGCTTGCATGATTTTCTGCCTATAGGAGTGTCTTCAGGACATTTTTTTTTTAAACATTTACCGGAAGAGTTCTTTTAAATTTTGAAGGAAAAAAGCTATCATCGTAAGATAAAATTTTTCACTGTGGTTAATCTCTCATGTTTCAACTCAGTTACCAGCAAAGTTAATTAATTAATTTTATAAGCTCTTGCCCCTTGCAATCTGTTACCATTTTTTTTTACACGCACTAAAATAGAAAAAAAAAACACACTGGCTACAGAATATTCCTCAGAAGCTACTTTACTGGAATGAAATGTTTTTGATAAGTTATTAGATGGTGTTGTTGACTACTTTCTCAGAAGGTACATAACCAATGAGAAACTTTAAATGAGACACTTAACCAGTCATCATACATGAAGCAGTGAGGCAAGCACATAAGATGTAGATGTAATGGAATGCTATTTTAGCTATTCTTTCCTTTATTTTGGAGATGCATCTTCCGTATGATGTATTTAGTGAGTCCTGTGTCTTGGAATAACCATGCTTGGTGTCAATTTGCTCATTTTCTTTATGCTTTCCTGCATTGTAAGTAAATATATAAGGGGGCTTCTGTCAAACTTGTAAGGGAAGTAATATATTTATTTTGAAAAAAGAAAATGGTATGGAGTCAGTTTTACAAACGGCGATACACTATAAAAATGTGATGGTTCGGGGTTCACTGAATATGGGGGACCCCAAGATGCAGCAATAGTGAATGCAGTCAGCGACCCATAGCTGTACTGCTTGCATCAGGACCAGCGAACCAGAGCTGGTCAAGACCGCACTCCACCTCCACGTGGTGGTCCTGGAAACAGTCTGCAGCAGTGCAGTCTGGCTGAGCGAGTGCGGATCGCAATGGGAAGGCAAACCCGGTCCCTAAAAAATGCCGTGCTGAAGTCGGATGTGTCGACCGAAAGGTGCAGATATCACAGCTTAGGCGTAAACAGACACAACGCAACCACCGTTATTTTCAGGGCGAACGAGGAAGAAGAAGAAGACTGAATATGGGCATTGGAGGTACCAGTTTTTTTTTTTTTTAAAGAAATGTTTGATTATTTACATTTCATGGCATTTATTTACCAGGTGGTACATGGGGAAAATGGCATTGCTTTAATAAAATGTGAAACTTAAAAGTGAATATGTCAAGAATTCTTAGCTTTCCTTACCACCCCTCCCCTTTTTTCATATTAATTCCTTATTGACTATTATCTTGAGTGCAGTTTTGTGGAATATCTGTCGAAAGCATAAATATTATAGACTTACAGGTATTAAAAATACGCCCCCCCCCCCCCCCCCCCATTCCCATGACAATCAAGGGCAAATTTTATGTCATTGAATAACCTCATTTGAATAGGGGTGCTTCTCCTTCAGGCATGCCATAAGAGGTGACTAATATGAGGTTGAGCATGGGGCTGGTAACCTCAGTATATAAAACAAATAGCTACACAAATGACCAAGGCAAGAGCACGTAAGTGCTTTGGTGCAGGCTTCCCGGAGACTAGCTGCAGTGTTCGCTGTATGCTCCATTGGGAGCACAAAGGGGTATGAATAAATGAATTGTTTGATCACAGGCAAGTGTTCTCCCATTTGTGAAGATATGAAATTTGGAAAGATTCTTTGTGACAATGTTTGTGTGGTTTGCAGCATGAGTGTTAGTCTAATTAATTGTCTTAGTGTGGTATATGTGTAATTTGTGTAAAATTATGTGGCTTTTTCTTTGCTTAGTCATTGCTGAATGTGAATGAGGATGCAGTCACATCACATTATCGTGATCATCATTGTTGCTATCATCAGTGTGATGCAGATTAAAAGATACAGATATAATATCATCGTCATCATTTTCCTTTGCATTCCTTATGGAGCATGGAGCTACCACTGCAGCTGGTCCCTGTGCAGGAAGCCTACACCAAGCGGTCACTTGCTGTTGTAAACCAGACCTAGAGCTCTGTACATATATAATAAAATTGAAAGCCCTCTAACCACTTAGCCAATCAGAGGCTCAGTAGTAACAAGCAGAACACATTGAATTGATGTCTCAGCCTGAAACAGCTGTCAAATAATATCAGTGTGTAAAAATCTTACCTTTAGTACCGTCGAGTATGTATAATATGTGTATTTTCGTACCATTTAGAGTTAGGGTTGAGGTTAAGTTTAGGGTTAGGGTTAGGGTTAAAATACTTCAGTGTCCTGTATGAAGAGAGCATGCAACATGATGACATAGACCCCCACTATAATCATGGCAGTTACCTGGTAAAGGCCAGAATCTGATGGATTGAAACACTGCATCATAATTGGAGACCAGAAGCTTGTACTAAATTTCTCCATGCTGTTGACTTCTCACTGAATATACAAACAAAATGTCAAAATGCAAAATAAAACTTTTTCCCCTGTTTCACTTTTTAACTGTGTTAAACAGTGATATAAAAAGATTATGAGTAATTTGAACGTTTACATTTTTTTAAAATAACTAAACCAGCAGTTACACCTGTCAAAACTTGATGGTGGGAGAATTAAAGGCACACCTTAACCTTTCAGCATCTGCAATACATTTAGAAGACTGAAGATCCAATCTTGCTACTCAATTTGTTGATACTAAATAAAGTTACTTTATATATTTGTGAAGTTTGGACAAAGAATTTTAATTGCTTACTACTTACTTAGTCGTTCCTCTTCTACCCTGGGGTGTAGAGGTTTGCCAGAGAGTATGCTATACTGTCCTATTGGTGGTCTTCCTCCTGGCCTGGTTCCAATCTAGTCCCGGTCCTTCAAGGATTATCTAATGTTGTCCTCCCAGCAAACACTGGGTCTTCCTGGAGGTCTGGATCCCTGGCGCTTGTTTCCCATATTTGTCATGGTAGCCGATCTTCTTCCATTCTGCATACATGGCCAAACCATTGTAGTTGGGACTGTTCTACTTGAGTCTGCAGGGGCTGGGTTTTAAGGCCTTGCCATATGGCCTGGTTGCGAACCATATCTCTTCTTGTTACTTCAACCACCTTCCTCAGATACCTCATTTCTGAGGTTTGGAGCTGGCTTTTGTGGATTGTAGTCATTGCCCATGACTTGCATCCATATTTCAAGACTGGGACACAGGTGGAGCTGTCTACAGCCATCTTCGTCCTCTTGCCAATCTCTCTTTTGCTGAGGAATCCTCGATTTATTGCCTGAAAAAGTCTCCCAACTGCCACTCTTTGGGTAGCTAACTCTTCTTTGATGCCTCCCTTCCAGTCTATGATAGCTCCAAGGTATTTAAAGTGGTTGACCTGCTCCAGGATCTGTTCTCCCAGCATAATGTGAGGCTTTTTTCCTTCTCTTGAGATCACCATGGTGTTTGTTTTGGAGCTGCTGATAACCATCCCTCTCTTCTCCAGTTCTTCCTTCCAGACTTGCATGTTGGATTGAAGATGTGCCTTTGATTTAGCAATCAGGGCAACATCATCAGCAAATGCAAACTCTGAAATACAGACCTGTCTCATCTTCCAGTACCCCACTGAGTACATTTTGGTCCTTTCATTCAATGCTTTGATGACATCAAATTGCTACCTACTTGTATTCAAGGGTTTTTCTCCACTTATTGCTTTTGAAATATAATAAGTTATACAACTTTCTAAATTCAAATTTGATTTGTTTAAAAGTGTCATGCAAGTTATTTTACTTTCACACACCTGTCAGTCATAGTGTATTAAAAATAAAATGCGTCAATGTTTACCATGTCCTCTTTCAGCATTACATTGGAAATGTTTATTATTAATTACTTTAAAAAAGCATTACAGTTCTTACAAAATTTTTTCTCCTGCTTCAAGCTCTCATGTCTCAAGTGGATTAGGTAAAATAAAGAATCTGTCACTTGATTTTGTGTTCTTGCTTTGTTGGACTTTGGCATTTTAATTTTTTTTTAAATGACATCAATGCATAAAGTTAATTTTTTTTTTCCACACTCGTAACAATTCAGAAACAAGAAAAACTTGTATCATTCACTTCATGTGCCTAAATCTTGACTGTGTTGAGTGAAACCACAAGAGTGGCAGTTGATTTCCATTACTACTGTGTTGGACTTTGATATAATAATTTGTTTTTTATGAAATAAATGCATAACTTTTTTTTTTTAATTCTTTTACAAACACATAAACATCCAGAAAAAAACATATTTTCATATGCACTTATTTCTCAGCTGTATTACATGAAGCCAAAACAGTGTCGCTTGATTTCATTTGTTGCTGTATTGGAATTTGAAATTATAACTTTTAAAAATAATATAAATGTATGACTTTGTTTTGCCTAATTTTTGCTCTTGCAAATATGTAAAAATAACTTTTTAAAATGTATTTTTCGTCCCACTTCAGACACTCATATCTTAGCTGTATTAAGTGAACTCACAGTGATGTAACTTGATTTTATGTTGTTGCTATACTTGAATTTGACAATAATTTTTTTTTTAAATAACATGCGCATGGAAATTATTTTGTCTGAGTATTTTAAAAACAGGTGTTGATTCGGGGAAACATCTTTTTATGTGTTTTTGTCCCGCTTCATGCAATCTTAACTCACCTTGTAATTTACATAAACAGTTATGACATAGTGCACATACAAAGGTGCCTGCTGTTTACAGTCTAATTTTGGGTTTCATAAACAGTTTGTAGTTTAACCATTGAGATTCTTTCAAAGTGCATGCAAATTAGGTAACATGTGAATGATTTTGTTGTCTCCCCTTATTTTTAATTAATGATCAGAATACTTCAAAATTATTGCATTTCATAAAGCATACAGTAATTTTTATTACAAATCCATAATTTTTTTTTTTTTAAGGAATCATAATGATATACAGGAACAGAAGTAAGCCTTTTTAAGTGGTTCATTTAGTTTGAATATTGTTTTTAAAATTTAATTTGTGTTACATCTTTCAGAGTATTTTCCTTCGTGGTTTAAAGGGAAAAACGTTGCACTGTCTTACAGCTGCCTTTTATTTAACACAATGCAAATCTTGATAATTTTATTTTTGACATAGTTGATGCATGGGCTATGTGTTATTCTGCAATACTATACATAGATAATACTAAATTTTTTTTGGACAGAGTCTCAATCAAGCAGATTCAGACCTGGTTTAGTCAACTTACTGAGAAGATTACGCGAGCTTATCTTACATTGACCTGCGTGGTAAGTACACTAAAATAAGTAATTTACATTCCGAATGAAAGCAGATTTCTGATCTTTATCAGATTTATAAAGATCCCAAAACATATTAAAGCAGAGATTATTTTGAATGAAAAATTTGAGGTTGGTATGTGATTCCGCAGGAGCGAGCTCCACTGAAGTAAAGTCTTACTTAAAAATGTATGCAGGTCACATGAAATATTACAACTAAAATTATTCATTGATTAAGTAGACCACGGCATGAAAATAGAGGATATGAAAAGTCATGAATAAATAAATGTGACATCTGCTTACCCAGACTAAGCCTCAAAATGGACAGATAGAGCTGACCACAGGTGACTTTTTTATGGGTAGCCTTGAGTTAGAATGGAGAGAGAGAAAGGAAAAGAATTGGAACAAGTGTAGGAATGTTTAACTGAAGCTAACACTGAGGGAGGCACATAAAAGAACGGCAGAAAGTCTGAGAATTGAAAAGCAAAGCTTAGGGAAAGGGAATGATAAATGACTTAATAAATGAACTTGGAAGGACAGAATTGTTATTAGCACTAAGAGGTGGGGAAGTTTAAGGGATTGAATTTCTGGGAAATTGAGGCGGTGAGAATAAGAGGTGCTAAATTAAGGTTACTGACACAGAAGTAGTCATGAATCTTCTAGCCATTCATTCATAACCCCAATTACATCTTTAGTGCAATGCCATTAGAATTATGGTTACTAAAAAAAATTATTAACACAAAGTATTCAGAACGTCTCATAAACAAGAATAACTATGTGAGGCTCATTCTGGTGCTCATGGCACTCATGAATCTCAACATTTACCTAATTAGAATACTGACCTTTGAGTTCAAAGGAATGGAGGGTTAATACCAATTCAACAAGTCTTATTAGTGTAGAAGCTGGAATGGCAGTATTTGTGGAGCAGAGCAGATTGAGAAATAACGTCATCACTCAGCCCTGTGCAGTTCCTTGAGGTCTCTGAACAGATGCAGAAAGAATAGAACTATTGCTGCTCAGGCATGCGGTGGCTAGCTTTGTGTGCATTAGTAAATATTTTCCAGACTGTGCTCTTGAGCTAGGGAAGATGAATAGGCAACAAGGAAGGGAACTGGTCACACCACAACATGAAAAAGCTGGACCTAGTATGGTGAAGTCTCTAACTGCATTCTATCTAGCTTCTTCTTGTGGCGAGATGGATGATTTTGATGATAGTATCAAGTAGTTAACTAGATATAGATAGAGAATAGTTTTTCCAGACTTGGGAAAGAGAGCTGGTGAACTATAAGTAGGGATGTCACAAGATAAAGTTGGGTACAGATGATATAGAAGACAAGAACAGGCAGGTGCTTCACCCTCCCACTGGATCTATTCCTCTACGGAATGTGAATGTAGTGCGAGTTTAATCCCTACCACTTAAAATTTCTTTAACTCTTTGACTCCGCAATTATTTTCCACCCTGTGCTGTAATTTTAGTTCATGATAGACTAAAACAACGCTCAGAGCATTGTTTCGGCATTGCTACAGTTATTAATATTCTATTTTCTTTTTACATGTAGAAGCTGCTGTTGAAACTTCCTGAAAAGCTGGATGTCAAAAACTTTGTCAGCCTAGTCAATGAGATAATGAAGCCTAATCCCACTGTGAGCATATGTTGTTATTTTTTTGTTTTTTTTTCTGTCTTTATATGGACAGGTCTTTTGTATATTTAGTTCGTGAATTAGTGAACATTATTTGCAAGTTTTATTATGCTTCTATGTAATTAATGATTTTATATAATCACAAAACATTATATACCTTCACGCGAGCGTGTGTGCGTGCGTTTGTGTTTGTGTTTTTTTGGTTTTTTTTTCGTGAATGGGGGATGCATTCATTGATGCTTGCTTGCAAGCAAGTAAAATTAAAGATTGTTTTCTTAAGAAACAAAAAATGTAGATAATAAATTATAGCTTTTCTTATTTAATAGTTCTGTGAAATCATTTGTCAGTCATCATCATTGTCAAATGCTTAGCCAATTGGCATTGATGGTTATTTATGCTATATTGTCTTTTTTTTAGTGCAGACTAGCATATTTCAAAGGAAAAATACTCATTTTTGTCACTTTTTTCTAGCAAAATTGTTACAATTTGTTAACATAATCTGTAGTTTTATTCAGCTGATTTATATTTTATCTAAAGAATAATGATTTATGTAGATGAATAGGTAAACAAGTAAGTATAAAACCTTACTCGACATGACACTACCAAAGTGAAATATTAATAATAAAAATTGTATCTTTTCCTTATCTTTTTCTTTTTTAAAATTTGTTTCCTGTGTTCTTTTTTTAAATTGTCTCAGACCGAACGTTTGATGAAAGAGTATGGCCAACCCTCACCAGATGGAAAAAGGTAAGTTTATATGGCAATTTTTGCTGTCTCTTTTAATGTCAGATTACACTGACTAACAAAAAAAACTTTTTTTTTCTTTCTCTAACATTTCTATGTTTTTCTAATCAATTTTAATGCGCTGTTTTTAAATCTGCAAACCGTTTTTCTCTATCAGGTCGGGATCTTTAGAAATACGCAATTGAAGTTTTTTAACAACGCATACAGTATTACAACATCATTCGTACAAGAAGTATAACAGTTATGTAGGCTTGAATTTCTTTGCAGTCGACTTTCGTCGGGGAATGGCATGGCGTACATCGCGATGAAGCATCCAACAATAATCGGCAAGCATGGTCACACTCCACCGTCCTTGATAACGTGACTCCATTACGGCGATATCTTGATGGAATCGTTCTCCATGTTCATCGCTGACTTCGCCAAGGTTGTCAGGGAAAAAGTCAAGATGTGAATCGAGCAAATGGATTTTGAGGGACATGTTACAGCCCATAATTCTGTATGCATCTATGCACTGCTTAACAATATGCAACATAGTCAACAGATTTGTGATTTCCCAGAAAGTTATCGACGATCGATTTGAATGCCATCCATGCGCGAAGTTCACTACCATGTAACAAGTTCTCGAATTGTTTGTCTGCAATAACTTTCCTAATCTGAGGTCCTACAAAGATACCTTCCTTTATCTTTGCATCGCTAAATTGCGGAAACTTTTCTCGAAGATAAGTGAAAGCTTTGCTCGTTTTATCTAACGCTTTTACAAAATTCTTCATGAGCCCCAACTTTATATGTAACAGTGGTAAAATGAAGCTGTCTTTGTTAACTAATGGCTCGTGTATTACATTTTTATGCCCGAGCTGCATACGATCCCGGATAGGCCACACCTTTCTTGCATAATGTTCCTGTCTGTTGCGGCTGTCCCATTCACATCGGAAGCAACAAAATTTAGTATACCCAGTCTGCATGCCCGTGAGAATGCAATGACCTTAGGTCTCCACAAATCCGCCATTTGTAGTCATTGTACTTTATTTTTTCCAAACGTATAGCCATATTGTCATAAGTTTCTTTCATATGAACAGAGTAGGTGACTGGAATTGATGAAAATAAGTTTCTGTTATGCAATAACACAGCTTTTAGACTAGTCTTGGAAGAATCGATGAAAAGTCGCCATTCGTTGACTATGTGCTTATGACCGAGGTGCACCATTAGACCGTTTACATCTTTGCAATAGCAAATGTCATCATCCATCTCAAAGTATTGAACAAGTTCTCTGTGTCTATGACGAAATTTAGATATCGGAGTATTGGGCGCTAAAAGATTCCATTCTTTGAGTCGCGAACCGAGTAATTCTGCTTGTCCTTTGGTAAGAGCGAGATCACGTATTAGATCTGAAAGTCCTGAATGGTTAATTAAGTAAACACTATCATTCACCGGTATGTAATCTGAGTCAGAATTAGTTTCTAATGCAGGTAAACTATCACTTTCTGATGGTTCATTCACGTCCAACGGATTATGTTCTGGTGGTACTTGGATCGGACACGTGATTGGATCATGAGGCACTGGTTTCGAAACCAATTCAATATTTGAATAAACCACAGACTTTCTAGTTTTAAAAGTGAAACCATGGATATTTGTCAAGCAGAAGTACAATCAGTAGTGTGATTTGTATGTTCACGCCATATTACTGGCACTCCAAAAGGCATCGACTTATGCTTCAGCGATTTTCGTAACCAACCTGCCAATGTATCGAACAAACTGCATTTGGCTACCAAGATTTATTTGCATCATCAACTTTCGAATCGAAATAAAGTTCATATGCTTTCTTTAGTAATGGTGTAAAGTTTTTCTGGTCAACACGATCGGTAAAATATCTGCACACGTAACAGAACAGATCAGCCGAATTTCTACAACTTCTAGAAGCCATATTTTGCTCAGAATTATTTCAAAATACAGTAACTATTTGAAAAATCGCGTAACATATGTCATGCATCTTTTAGCAGTATAAAAAGTAGAATTATGTTGCTTTTTATTAATTTTTAATAAGTTATATAGTAAAAATGAAACGGAGCAAATAACGGTTTCCCAAAAATATATTTATTCACAAATATCTTAAGAACCCGACGTGATAGAGATAAACGGATTTCAGATTTGAAATCAGCGCAAGAAACTGACCTAAGAACACTTATTCTTATATAAGAAAGAAAAATTTTGTTTGTCAGTGTTATTGGCCATTTTAGATATTTATTTCATTTTTATGGTGGTGTAAGGATAAGGGGTAGTCTGATGGAGTGCTCCTGTGGATGATGGCAGATAGTTGATGGATTTGATGTAATCTCAGACACCTCCAGGCTTTCTCACCCCTTTTCACTTTGGTAACAGTAGGGAAGTTATTGTGGTATTCAACCTTAGTCCTCTAAATGAAATAATACAAGACACTTGTCGTTCTGAACATTTATTACACATAGAGATACAATATGTCTAATATCTCACAATGGCCATTATTCCAAGTCCCATAACTCCTCCTCTCATATCTGAACATATCTCTAAAATTTTGGATAGGACACTACATTCTCCCTCTGTCTTGAATAATAAAAACACACTGAAACTCAAACTGTTTTACAAACAGAGTGATTGTCAATACAAAACAGTCATTGAGACGTCTTGGGACATTTCGGTGCCTAGGCGGTGGTCTGCCTGCATGCGGTAATTGCCTGTTGTTGTCCATGGTGATGTCAGCTGGTTCTGTGGCAGTTGGTGGCAACTCAGGACTGACAATGTCATCCAAGAAATCATCATCTGGTTGTGATTTCTTCTTGGCTTCTCTAGCCAGGTTTTCGTTGACTTTCTTGAAAAACGAGACATTTCTTGTTACAACTCTGCCTGCACCTGAAACAGTTATCATGTTCCCCTGATTTTAGTAATCTGGTAAGGTTCTGGGTTAAACCTTGGATTTGATTTGCTGTTTTGTTCTTGTCGTACTAAAACAAAATCTCCTACTTTCAGATGAGATGGTTGTGATCGTATTCTACGGTATGCATGTTGCTTCATTCTGAATTTTGCCTGTGCATCTTTTCTCTGCACATCTGATGAGGCTGGTTGACTCTCTTTGGTCTCAACTGTTGGAATCTTAATCGAGACCTTTCTTTGAAACATGAGCTCATATGGTGATTTGCTTGTTGGCTTATGAGGTGTTGCCCTATAATTTCTAAGGAAAGCATACAGCTGTTGTCTCCAACACTTTCCTTCAACTGCAGCTGTTTGAATGACCTTCTTAAGGTTTCTCATCATCCTTTTTTCCTCCTCGTTTGCCCATGGCCAGTAAAGTGTGATTCTTCTGTGTCTGCATCCAACATGGTGCATAACATTTTTCATATCTTGGCTGTTAATTCTTCTTCTTCTTCTTCTGTCCTTAGCCACCGACCGTCAAAGCAGTCAGTGGCCATTACGCCTAGTGGCGTCTTAGGGCAACAGCAGATAGGTTTTCTTTGCCATTGTTTCCCATCACGCCTAGTGGCGTCTTTAGGGCAATGGCAAATCAACCCATTTGCCGTTGTTTCCGTAATCGAAGTGTCTGGCAAACGGGTGATCAGCCCGTTGGTGGCTGTTAATTGGTGAACCATTATCTGTTTTTAAAATTTCAGGAATTCTAAAAGTCGAAAATATCTTGTCAATCACAGGAATGGCAGTTCTTGCTGATGTGGAATTAATGATTTCAGCAACTGGAAATCTTGAATATTCACTTGGTGCAATGGCCAGCTTCATCCACCCAGGTTGCTGGATGTATGTCCAGTGCCTTCATGTCTCTCCTGCACACCTCAGCTCCAGTCACCTGGCTGTTCTTTTGGCATCTGCCAGTTGTCTGTAGAAGATATCTTTAGGGATGCAACTATCTTCCACGCAGTGGACATGGCCAAGCCAGCGTAGTCTGCACTGTCTAAGCAGTGTATAGATTCTTTGAAGGCCAGCACATGACAGCACCTTGACATTTGTCACTTTGTCCTTCCATGAAATAACAAGGATGTGGCATAGACACCATTGGTGGAAGGTATTGAGCCTTCTTGGCATAGGTTGTCCAAGTATCACTGCCATATTGAAGCATGCTGGTGATGCAGGCATTATATACCATTCAGACATACCTGTCTCCATAGCAGCACAGTAACTATCACTGCTGTTGTTATGAACCTGTAGCAGATTTTCAAAATACTGTCACAGAATCAAGTTCAGCATAGAATTCAGCATTTATTTGTGATTTGATAACAGAGTAATATAACTTTTGTTACTCAAGAGGGGAGAAATGTTAGGCCTGTTTGATGAGTTAGGGTTGTTAGTCTAGATTTATTTCAAAAGGTCATGTGATATATAATTTTTATTAGAAGCAGTGTGTTGCTAGCTTTGTGTGCATTAGTAAATATTCTCAGAAAAAGATCTTTCTTAACACACAACCCTCTATAAAAGTTTAGGTAGTCTGATAGGTTTCGGTGAACTTTACATTTAGACTAGTAAATTATTGTGACCTTCCCTTGTAATGTTTGTTGGTCTTTATAAACATTTCAGTCTATCAATATATTTAGGGGTAACCAAATAATGCACATAAATAAAATGGATCACTGCTGCAGCTTACCCTTCTTCCTCTAAAACTAAGAAGGAGTTATCAAAAGAAACTAAATGACTGTTAAAACCCTTTTTGATTTTGACTCTGAAAGAATGTGAAAGATGTAGGAAGTCCATATAATTTACTACTTTAAAGGTAAAGATTATCTAAGTTTCCTTCCAAAACCAACAAAAACAGTCAAGCATTAGTAATTCAGTCATGCTTCACAGTATTAATGTAAGTGTTTACAGTGTTACCCTTAGTTGTCTTTGCACTAGGAAAATTTAGAAGAGTTTTTTTCTACAGAGATGTCTCTTCAAATTGTTCAGGTTTTCGAGGTGTTGCTGTTTACTTCAGCTTTGTTTTTGGTCTTTGACCACTGACTGACGAAGCAATTGGTGACCATATTGGCTGGGGGCATCTTGTAGTGCAGCAACAAACTGTCTCCACTTTGCTCAGTCAGCAACCATCATTCGTGTGATGCCCTAGCTCTGGTCCATGCTTTGTATCTCTGCCTCCACAGTCCTGTTTAATTCATATGTTTTACTGAGAGTAGCTATCCTCATAGTTTATAATTCACTCAAGGAAAATATTTCATGAGCACATGCAGCTCCTTTAATGCTAATCATGCCTAAACCATTAAACAATACTCCGGTCCTTTCCCCGGGTTTTACCGCAGATATATCGATGATGGCATAGGTCTCACAGATATTCTGAGACTGATTTATATCGCTTCATCGACTTTGTCAACCACTTTCACCCCACCATCAAGTTCACCTCCCTCGTCTCCACAGTATCTGTCAACTTCCTTGACATTACTATTTCTATCACGCCCTCCGGCCTTAATACCTCAGTATACTACAAGCCGACAGATGCCCACAGCTACCTCCTGTATACCTCTTCTCATCCTCGGGCCTGTCGTGACTCCCTTCCTTTTTCACAACTTCTCCGCCTCCGCCGTTTGTGCCAAGACGACGATGACTTCCACTTCTGAGCAAATGAGATGTTGGATTTCTTCCGTAGCAGACTTTATCCGGAACATGTTCTCACCTCTGCTCTCCAACGTATGCTCCCCATCTCTCGTCAGGAGGCCCTCATACCTCACTATAAATCCACTTCAGATAGAGTCAAATTAATCTTGACCCATCACCCTCACAGCACTGCTGTCAAACAGATCCTTTTCCGCCACCTCCCTATCCTCCAAGCAGAGCCTGCGACCCAAGAAGTATTCGGTGAAGCACCTTTGGTGGCATATAGACGCGACAAGAACTTGAAGGATCTTCTTGTTCACAGCCGTCTCCCAAAGGAGAATGCCACTCACTTTGGCACACTACCCTGTGGTCGGACACGATGCAACACGTGCAAGTATGTCATCTCAACCCAGAAGATGTCCTTTCCTAAGGCTACGTACACCATCACTAGTAGCTTTACGTGTGAATCGCGTAATGTCATTTATACGATCATATGTAAACGTTGCTGCAAAACCTATATTGGCCAAACAGGCAAATGACTTGGGGACAGATTCAGCCAGCACTTAAATGACATCTCTCAGCAAAAGTCCACACCAGTTGCCACACACTTCAATAGTCCTGACCACCAGGGTCCCATCGACATCCAGGTCACTGCGATCCGATCCTGCTCCTCTGACACTGCCAGCCGAGAACAGCTTGAGAACCGTCTTATCCACCGCATGGGATGTCTAAAACCAGCCGGTCTCAACACTTTCCACACCTTTGTCTGAGGTCACCCTTTCCTCTCTTGCTCTATTTGGACTCTTTCCACTCTTATCCTATTCTTCTATTTTTTATGCCATCCTCCATAATATGTATGGATGTACACGTTTTCTAATTTGTCTTGATTTTTTATTTCATATTCATTTATCTCCTACTTATTCTGTCCTCTTCTATTTCCAGTCCCCACTTTTATTATATTTGGGTAGTTTTTTGTTCAGTTTCGTTTTTTAGCTTTTCGTTTCTTAGTATGTATTGTGTACATCCGGGGTCAGAAGTCACTTCCTTTTCAGCCATGCTTCGCCTTCAGGGAAGTACCTAGGTTTTATTTTTATTTTTATTTATTTTTATATTTCTTTAAGTTCTTATGTCTCCTATCTAGCCTTCACTTTCTTTCTTTTCCTGACGAAGGCCTTGTGGCCGTAACGTAGACTACTTTCTTTGTCTTTTGTCCTCGTAAGACGAATCACCTTTTTTCGATTTTTTTTCAAACCCACCCATTCTAAACCATTAAAGCAGTTTTGAAATTACTCAGTGATGTTTTTAAATATTTTGCAGGTTCTTAACCCTTTCCTGCTTTCAAAACTTCTTGCAGAAAGAGCAGAATGTAAGTATTGTAATAGCAACATAATACAATCATTTCATTATCATTAAACACATGGTATAAATGGAATATAATCTTCATAGGACTTTTATTTGTCTGTTAAGTTAATGACAACAGTCTAATAGATATTAGTCTGGATCAGTGTTCTCAGCTTTTATTATTTTTTTTAAACCATGGAGAAATCCCAAATAACAGTTTTTTGTTTCCCACTAAATGTCAACCTGTGAAAATGTTGACAGATGAGAAAAAGTTGGTAGTGGAGATCACAGTTTAGCTACTGCTAAGTTCTTGTCAGTCAGAAATGTCCTTGTAAACACCACTAAAATGAACGAACGAACTTTATTTTCAAAGGGTTGAGAATTGGGCATGCAGGCCCATCTGACATTCTGCCCTTCCTTTCTCTCGTCTTTTATACTGATTTCATTTATTCTCACATGCATTTTACCCATCAATGTAAAGGAATTCAAATGTTGTAAAGGTAAAATAATAGCATACTCACATTCACAGTATCTAATTATAAACATGAAATAAAATATGTTGAAAAGTATAAACTAAGTATCACCATGAAATAAAATATGTTGAAAAGTACAAACATCATCATTAAACCTACATTCGATATTATATCATTTGTTCGGAAAAATAATATAATCAGATAATCAGAACTCATAAAGTATTCGAAAAGTCTACGATTGTATGAATAGGGACTGAGGTTGTTATTTTTTAGATAATGTGGAAGATAGTTCCAAAGATGAGCAGCAGAGTAAGCTAAGCTTTTCTTGAATAAGTCAAGCCTAGGCTTGGGCACTTGTATTTTGTTAAGGTGTTGACTGCGTCTTTCATTGTATTTGAACATTGGCCACAGATATGTTCAGGAAAGAGATGAACAGGAAAGAGTCTATCACAGAGCGCCATCAAGACAAGAGACAGAAGACATAGGAGATCCATTGCAGCCAACCTTTGATGTGAAGATGGCACCTGATGATGATGGATGATGCAGTGTGCAACTTTAAGGTTTCATGGAACCCTTTTGAGAAAAACTGATCCAAACTAATGAAACTAGAAAAGTATAAATCTTAATTTCATATAGTGACACAAATTCATTCAACACAGATTAAGAATGCTGCTGTAAGACTTGGTCATTTTCCAAAGCTGACACCAATATTTATCACAGTTCTTGAGCTTCACACAGTTAAACACATTGAACAAACAAAATCTTTATTCCATCAGGGTAAAGAAATAGGCATAATTGCCTTTTTACGTTTCTGCCCTGCAATACAATTCTCAATGTTTTTATGGTAATTTCCTATTTTTCGTACCTTTTTGCTCCACAGTGAATATGTATAGTTAGGTGTTGTTTCGTAGCGGTTAGGATTAGGGTTAGAATTAGGGTTAGGATTAGGGTTTGTGTTAGGGTTAGTGTTAACCATAATACTAACCCTAATCCTAACCCTAACTGCTACGAAACAACATCTAACTACATATATTCACTGCGGACCAAAAAGGTACGAAATATAGGAAATTACCGTTTTTATAAATTAAAATTAAAATATGAATAACTAATTGAACAGTCATGTGCAGCATTTACAGTTGTACTTCCAGATATTTTTTTAATTTTATTTTTCTGATGGGAGACACATAGCACACACAAAATGTTATTGCATACGAACTGTTTCGATTTTTTATACAGTATCAGGATTAGTTAATTGTTTGATTGTTGTTTTGAGTCTCTTTCAGAGAATTGCGTATCTATACATTTATTGAATTCTGGGTCACCACTTTTTTAGGAGATGGACACACCTACAGTCGCCATGGAGAAAATTCTGTCATGCCTGCCATTATCTCAGAGACTGCAAACAGAAAGTCCAAGCTTCTCAGCCAATGAGGTGAGGTCTGAATTAGGAAAGAAGTAAGCAATTAGGAAAGAAGTGAGCGGACGGTTCTAAAAGTTTATAATGTGTGACACATCATCACAAAATCTGTAACATGGCTTATCAGATTTAGGTGGAAAAAAACCTGTAATTTCATTTAGAGTATCAGTTTTGAGATATGCATATTTTGTGGCCCTTGTTATTTCCTGGGGTCTCTTTGGAGGGAAAGAATAGAATGTCTGCTTTCTCAGGTAAAAATATAAGGTTGTTCCTGGAACAGACAACCTCATAATGTAAAAGAAATTGCTACAGAACCACCACTATAAGATGTTCCAGAATGAATCTCAGTGCTGAATTTATCTGTGAAGACTTCATTTAAACACTTTCATCCCATGTTCTTTGCTTTTGTGTGGAGAGTCGCCTGATTTTAAAACAATAAGTTGTCTTTACCCTGCTGGACTGAATGATCAGCACCATTTTATTAATTTTTCTTCTCCTACTCATACTTTCAGACATCAACTTTGATAAGTTTAAAGAAAGTGGCGGTCAGTCTGAGGTTGTTGGTATCTCCATCGAGTTTGTCCAGGAGTGATCCCGGTAATGGCCATGTATGCTTTCTCTTCTTCACAGAGTACTTTGTTGGGCACTTTTAAAGCAGATGTTCAGCTGTCATATTATCTGTGCCACAGCTACACTCATCCTATCTTTAGTTTGTTGAATAGATGATATCTCTATCTGTTGTGGTCTGAAGATAACCACTTGTTCACTTCTGTTATGCTGGTAATATGCGTCATCTTTTGGTGGCCTGGATTCTCTACTTCCCACTTGTTTCTGTATCTGTTCCTGATAAAACTCTTGACTTCTTCATAAATTAACCACTTTATTTAATTTCTGCCATTAGGTAGCTATTTACTTCATCACTAACTTCCACCTTTTATTCATACTGTTTCCTTCCTTGATTGTTCTCTTCCTTCATATTTTTGTCCCATATCTGATTTTTTATTTTTCTTCTCTATCATTCTTTTTATTTTTCTCTTAGCTTTCATTACCCTTGATTTTTTTTTTTTTTAACGTATGCCCACTATTACTCGAGGCGAGAATCTCCATTTAGTAAATCTAATCTGAGACTGATTTTTACATGAGTATCCCTTTTTTTTTTCTGTACACTGACAGGTGTCCACTCACCATTCAGGCAGATACTCGCCGTCTTCGGAGGGTGCCCATTAGAGCTGGGTCGGCTCAGGAGCTGCCAATCTCTGGTCAATGACACTCTTTCAAATGTCTTCGCCAGGGCTCAAATTAATCCAGTCCAAGTCCCGGTCGACGACACTTATTCAAATGACCTCGCCCGGGCTTGATCCTGGATCACCCGATCGCCAGCGCAGTGTGGTAACCATTACACCAGCGCGGCTCCCACCCTTGATTTAATTTGCTTTCCTCAGAGCAGCTATTGCTGTTGACATTTTTCAGTGCCAGATTTTAAGTTTTCATCGGTCCATTCTGTTGTTTTGTTGTATTTTGCTTTCTATGTTCTATTTTTGCAGTTAGTTTCTTTGCTTTATTATTTCTTTATTGCTCAGCAGTTTTATTTGTTTATTCATTATTGTTTTTGCCATGTCCTTTGTTATTTTCTTAGTCTTTTTATTTTGCTTTTCTTAGTATTTTTATTTGTTTGTTGATTATTTCTTCCACGTGTATCCCATTTAGTTTTTCATTTTCTCACAGCCTTTCTATATTTCTCATCTTTGTTTTCTTCTCTGACTGACTAGCAAAGGGTGACACCGAACCATCCCTTGTTACTAGTGAATTGTTCATTTTTAAAACTTACTCCATTATCATTATTCATTTTTTAAATACATTTTCTATTATCAGTTTTACTGCAGCCCCTTCATTATCAGAATACAAAGTTAAAGGCAATCGCAGCTGTTGGTTTCCTCGCATGTACTCATTTTCTTCTGTCATCACAAAGTTAAACTATAACATTTTATGTGTTATCAACTACTTTATAAAAGTCGTCTATCTTCCCTTATTCTTACTGCACCTGGAATATTTATGAACTGAGGCTTTAAACATAATTAATTGGTTTTTTTTTTAGTGCAGATTTCATTTTCAAAAATAAAGGAGCAAAACTATTAGTATGGTACTTCTGTGTTTTAAAACCCCATGATAATAATAAATCTACTATTGTTTACTTTACAACAATTGAATTGACTGGCTAGTAATGGCACATGTTCATTAAACCATGATAACATGATTCTGCATTTGTTGTCAAATTTTGTTGACCCCTGGTTCTACACTATAGCAGGTTTTTTACCATGGAAGTGGCACAGAATGCACGAACAGTGATAATAGTAGTAGTAAAAGAACAAAATGATCTGCGTAGCATTTTTACCATAGAATAAGACAGTGTCAATCATCTGTAGTGGTTATGGTGCAGAGTGGTAATAAGAGATTATATAGAGTAATATGTATTAATAATGATAATACAGATAGAAAAGGGTAATCTCTCACATGTGGCACGTGTAAGAACTGTGATGTGTGAATTATATAGGTGCAGAAAGACTGGTCTGAGAGACATATTATTTGTAATCAAAATTAATTACCAAAAATTCTCAAGACGTTTAGCTCAGGATGCATCAATTACGATGGTTTGTCCATGTCTGCAGAATGGGAGAAGATTGGCTACCACGACAAATATAGGAAATCAAGAGCCAGGGATCCAGACTTCCAGGACGACCCAGAGTTTGCTGGGAGGACAACATTAGACAATCTCTGAAGGACCGAGGACTAGATTGGAACCAGGCCAGGAGGAAGACAGCCAAAAGGATAGTATGGTGCTCTCTTTGACAAACCTCTACATCCCAGGTAGAAGGGGAATAACTAAGTTAGATAGTAGTTAGAATTTCTCAAGAAGGTATGCTCAGGAACAAAGTAATCACCATAAGCTAGGGTTAAGTTTTTTGTTTCTCACTGCCAATAATAGTGTCTTATACTCCAAAGGGATTGTGAGAATGTAGAAATTGGAGACCAACAAGCTAACTAATGTTCAGTGAAAAACAAGCCTCAGCCAAGAAGGAATCACAAAGTCTGATGTGTATGAGTGTTGTTTTATTATTTTCAGTTTGAAGACTACCTATTCTCCTCAGTCAACTCTATTCTGAGCCCCATTGAATTCACAGTTCATCATAACATGGACCACTCTCTCTGTAACTACTGGATCGCTTCGTCTCACAATACGTGAGTATAATAATTTATTGGCAAAAATAAACAAATACTGTGAGAAGACGATGAAAGCAATGATGATGATGATAATATTGATGATGAGGAAGAGGAAAAGCTTTAGGCGTAGTCACCTAATAATGTATTTAAAATTTTCTTATTAATAGATCCATTAGGAATCTGTAAGTAATAGAGACTTACCAAACATAAGTCACTCCGTAATGAAATATTAGAACTGTAATTATTCTGCTAAAAAGAGAAAAGTGTTGGTAAGTAAATGAAGAAAAAAGTACAGAGTTAAGTCTTAATTAAAGTATATATGCTATTACGCACAGTACACCAAATGACTGGGGCCTTAACACATTAACTACCGCAAGCTGGAGGAACCGTCTTATGAAATCCTATCATTAGGACCGCAAGCCGCTCAGAGCGTCAATCTATGTTTAGTAATAAAACGTTAGAAAAATGTACTGAAACACTTTCTGATCTGGTTCAAGATTTTAAGTTGCCACCGGAAAACAAATTCCCAAAGCATGGTTGTTGTAGAACACTGGAAAATTGATAATATGTTCATATTTTTCAACGTTTTGGGTTAGTTACCAAATCGTGTAAAACTGTTTATGGAAGTGGTGTAGGTGTGATAATGTAAGCTACCGATAGTGTAAATATTAGTCTGTATGTCTGTCCTTGGGCTTGTTACTCTTGTAATTGGAAATACTATGCGATAATCACCTACAGAAAGGCATTAGCTGCCTTAGAAACAAGCAACATGTTGGTAAGTTGATAATTTAAAAAAAAAAATTGAAACTTTGTCTTTCAATCAATTAATATTATTATTAATATTTACCAGGCCGTTAGGAGGCAGCCCCTCCACCATGCAAAGGCACAACAGACCAATCACCTGTTTGCTTTAAAACATGATTACGCGAACTACAAGAGAGAAAACCGGACTGATTCTAAAGGTGACGAACTGGAACGGACTACGACTTATGGAACATGGAACACAAGAAGTATAAATGGGAAAGAAGAGGAGCTGGTGGAAGAGATGAGGAAAGCAAAATTAGAAATCCTGGCTTAAACAGAAACAAAGAAAAAGGGACAAGGAGTCATGGATCTCGATGGCAACACACTGCTCTACAGTGGTGTACCCACGTCTGAAAGAGCTAAAGGGGGCGTGGGTTGCATTGTGGCCAAAAACCAGAAAGATAGTATCAAGGGATGGAACTTTGTCTCGGAGCGCATTATGGTTGTAAAACTAAAAGGAGGAGAAACCATAGTCAACCTGGTCATAGTGTATAGGCTAAATGAGGATGAGAGAGCAGAGGTCAAGGAGGAACTCTTCAAGCTGCTTCAAAGGACAGTGGATGACTGCCTAGATGAAATTATCAAGCTCAGAGATTTCAATGCCAGAGTTGGAAATGACCATGCTAGATGGGGTGGAGTTATCCGAAGATATGGAGAAGATACGCTCAATGACAATGGAAAGCGACTCCTTAGATTCTGCAGTAAGCAGAATCTGATCATTACAAACACAAAGTTCCCCCATAAGCGCATACATGCATACACTAGATGTGAACCAACAAAGAATGAGAAGTCAGTGACCAACTATGCCATTGTTAGGAGGAGCTCATTTAAATATGTCCGGGATGCTAAAGTCTGGAGGGGGCAGAGATTGGAAGTGATCACTACCTTCTTACAATCAAAAGAACAACTGAAAGAGTTTCTCAGCCTAGGAACTGCCCAACATAAGCAAGAAACCAAGTAAACAAACGGGAGAAATGAGCATTAAGACCTACAAGCTGAGAGAACCAGAAATTAAGACCAGATATCAGGGGCTTATTGCTACAGGGGCGAGAAACACAGAAGAACAACCTGATGACTTGGAAACCCTCTGGCTTAAATTCAAGGACATCATAAAGACAGCTGCTGCAGAAGCATGTGGCAGTGAAGTCTGACTTGGGAACAAGAGAAAGAGGACACCTTGGTGGACAGAGGAAGTCAAAGAGAAAATAAGAGAGAAGAAAATGGCATGGAAACAATACTTAGGAGCTAAAAATACAGCAGGACAAATAGAGAAATATAGAGAATATGTGATACTCAGAACTGTCACGAAAGGGTTTTCGTTATTGTAAAGAATATGGTTATCCTGGACAAAAAGCTGTATCAGGTGATACCAGGATAGTGCCAAGTAAGAGACTGGTCTTACCAGAAATACCCCCTTTTCTGAAAGAATAAGGGTGTATTGACATCAAAGGTTAGGATCAGCTGTATAAACCTCCAGGTGTGATGAGAGTGTATGTCCTGAAAGTCTATTTGCTCCCTTTCAAGATCCACCTAAGATATTATGTATTATTATTTGATGATGTTGGCTAATTTTGCTAGGGGTACTAATTATGATCTATCTCTATAACTATAATATGTATCAAACAAAACTTGTAACTCAAATGTAAATAATTTCAACAAGTCTGATGGTACATATTTACAATTTAATTAACCTATTCCGGTTCTCTTTTCGGTTAGGTGATTTAAAGAAACTCAAAGATATTTACAGCATAAAATAAATAAACATAGAAACTTTAATTATCAAACAGAATCCTGTCTTGAAAGTTCTATTTTTCTCTACACTGATTAATTATTATAATTCACTATAGTTTGTCACTGAGTTGAACTGTGAAGGTAGTAATAGATACATTCTGTCCATAAGAAATCATCCTTCACTGTATTTTTATTTCTTTTTTATATTTTATGTTATATGCTGAATAGACTGACCAGTGGCTATATATCGCCACTTATCTGGTGGTTGAAGAAATCAAACTCCTCCCACCATAGACTAACACATCTGTGAAATTTCAGGCAGTGGAACAGGTGGTGGCTGGCTACAATGACTTCACGAGCACTTGCACCTCAGAGTCCAATAGAGTTAGTTGATTCAGATACTTCTAGTAGTTTGCAGGATAAAACCTGGAACACAAATAATCACAACCCCTGTATGGTCCAGCACTATTCTGTCCTTACATACAATGGACATGACACATAGTGTCAGACATTGTGCTAACATATGCACAGGACAATTTACCTCACCACCAATCACAGCCAGTTCACTGTGACTACAATTTCCTTATAAATCCTAAGGTAGATTCCTTTGTCCGTGATCTGCTTCCATACAATGATTTGGTATAGTATAAATTTACTAAGTAATATCTTGATCGATTCATTACAACAATTCCTGTCAATCCTTCCTTTGATTCCTGATAAATGTCATTCCTTTAAGAAATACTCTTCCAAATACATTATCAAACTTACAGTCGTATTTTTGCCATTCTTCTCAATTATTCTACACTTTTCACAATGCTGGCTTTCGTCTCTAAAAGTCAACACATGCTTGCGTTTCAGCCGGCAGCACATTCGTCCTGTAATATTTCCTAACACACGCTATGCACTTCCTAACACACCAGTGGCTTAATCACAGCAAAAATACCTAAATATATACATAGATATATATACTACTGGACAAAAGTTAAGGGCCGCCATTCAGTTTAGACAAGGATTATATAATTCTTCCTGAGCAGGGTCGATTTTCCAAATGTCCAGTAGCTTGAAATCTCTCAAGAAGTCTCTGAATGGTAGAGTGGGACACTGCTAAACGTCTTGCAACATGACGAACAGATTGACCATCCTGAATCCATGCCATGGCTCGACCACGGTCTACAGTGCTGAGACTTCTCCTTGGTGGCATGGCTAATGCAGTGATCATTTCGACCACTTGTCATACTGATTTATTGCATACCAATGGTGAACACTCTTTACCGATGATCATTTTCCATGTGCATTCAAATTCAACTCACTTTTTCACCTTTTGAACTAGTGGGGGGGAGGGTTGCAAAAACCATGAGTTTTTGCAGCAACAATGGCAATTTTCTCGTGCGGGTTAAAGTGACCCAGTTTTTGGACATTTAAAAAAATTAACCTAGTGCACACAGAAATGTATACACATTTCTCTGAGCTCAGTTTTAAAGACATTTTCACTTGTCTTTACAGTTTGCCAATCAATTATATAAACCTTGTCTAAACTGAATGGCGGCCCTTAACTTTTGTCCAGTAGTATATATAGTCATTCTTACCCTCAGGCAAAACATACAAGCTGTTAATGGCATCTAATGTCTGTGCTACAGTTGCGGATGGCAAATGTACATGATGATTACACGGTTAACGCTTCTTCTGTTCAGCTTGAAGTTTTGAATTTTGTGGCCTCATTTTAGCCAAGGGCAAGGTCTTATATACCAGCACATCCTCCATATCGGATGACAGGGGTAAAAGTGGTGTTAAAAAATCTCAAACTGAGGCATAATTTTCCTATCTGTTCAATGAATAAAAACTAGTTTTTTCAGTTATCTTCCTTTTTTATGGTACGATTTTGGTCATCCAAAGCTTGAATTATTCTGTGGATTATTCTGTATTGATCTATCTAATACTTAGTTAGTTTGCAAAATGCGTTTTAATATATGCATGCTTTAACTAGCTAAGTTGGGACTAACCATGATGTAACGAAGCTCTTTCACTCGATATTTCTATCTTACAAGAACACTATTTGAGAAAGTTTTTACACCTACATCTAACATAACATTCCCGTTGTTGAATTATATAATCCTCCCTTGTGATACTTCTTTATTCTTTTCATAATTAAATATCCTTGTCCCATCGGTTACACAGAATAGGCCTCTATGTTTAAGCATAGTACGTTTCCTAACACACAGTAATAAGGGTGCGTTTTCATTGGTTATTGTATCAGAGAGTTCTCTACCTATGGCGTGCGGAATGGTCAGATTAGAAAACTGTGTTGTGAGACAGACTAAAATCACGACAAGAACAGAAGCAAAGAACAAGATGCTAGCAGCAAAACAGAAGTCCTGGGAAGAATTTGGAGAAAAGTTAGAAAAAATATGCGCAAGAAAACCAGAAATTGTTCTATAAGACCCTAAAGAACATGAGGAAGGAAAAACAATGCCCTCTCAAATTTATAAAGGACAAGCAAGGCAAATTGCTTACTGCCCCAAAGGAAGTAATGGAAAGATGGAAAGAATATTTCTCAGAACTCCTTGATGGTGAGCAAGGTCAAGCATCAGAAATGATAACCACTAGCACAGAAGAGAAAACCAATGGTGGTGAAGATGACATAAAGATGGAAGAACTGAAGGCAGCACTGGAGAAAATCAAGATGGGCAAAGCAGCAGGGCATGATGGTATAACACCAGAAATGGTTAAGTACATGGGAGCATCAGGCGACCTATTACTCTTAAGGTTCCTACAGGCAGCGTGGTGCAACAAGGCCATACCAAAAGATTGGGAGATTGCCATCATAACACCGATTTTTAAAAAGGGTGACAATCGACAGTGTGGAAACCATAGAGGCATATCACTTCTCAGTGTCCCTGGTAAAATCTACTCTAGAATCCTAGAGCAGAGACTCCGACGCCTAGCTGAGCCACAATTGGATGAGGTCCAGTATGGATTCCGAGCAAACCGAAGTAGTCAAGACCTAATCTTCACATTCAGACAGCTGAGTGAAAAGGCTCTTGAGTATAAGAGTGAGATCCATTTTTGTTTCATAGATCTGGAAAAGGCGTTTGACAGGGTCCCCTGGAGCAAACTTTGGGACTGTTTGGCAAGGAAGAACATTCCAGCACCTCTGATTCATGCTATACAGAGCTTCTACAAGTCTTGCAGAAATTATGCGAGGACAGCAAACTATAAGTCAGAAGAGTTCAGGACCACCACTGATGTAAGACAAGGTGATATCCTGTCACCTTATCTTTTCATACTCCTCATGGACAATGTTACCAAGGCATGTAAGGAGAGAACAAGTATTCAGTGGGGTACTGGAAGATGAGACAGGTATGTATTTCAGAGCTGGCATTTGCTGATGATGTTGCCCTGATTGCTAAATCAGAGACACATCTCCAATCCAACCTGCAAGTATGGAAGGTAGAGCTGGAGAAGAGAGGGATGGTCATAAGCAGCTCTAAAACAAAATCCATGGTGACATCACGAGAAGAAAGAAGACATCAGATTAAGCTGGGAGAACAGGTCCTGGAGCAGGTCGACCACTTTAAATCTCGGAGCTATTACAGCCTGAAAGGGAGGTATCAAAGAAGAGTTGGCCACTCGAAAAGCTGCAGCTGGGAGACTTTTTCAGGCCATAAATCGAGGATTCCTCAGCAAGAGAGAGGTTGGTAAGAAAACGAAGATGGCTGTATACCGCTCCACTTATGTCCCAGTCTTGACATATGGATGCGAGTCATGGGCAATGACTACAACCCACAAAAGCCAGATCCAAACCTCAGAAATGAGGTATCTGAGGAAGGTGGTTGAAGTAACGAGAAGAGACATGGTCCGCAACCAGACGATACGTCAAGGCTTAAAATCCCACCCCCTGCAGACCCAAGTAGAACAGTCCCAACTAAGATGGTTTGGCCATGTCTGCAGAATGGGAGAAGATCGGCTACCACGACAAGCATGGGAAACAAAGAGCCAGGGATCCAGACCCCCAGGATGACCCAGAGTTTGCTGGGAGGACAACATTAGACAATCTTTGAAGGACTGAGGACTAGAATGGAACCAGGCCAGGAGGAAGACAGCCGATAGGATAGTCTGGCGCTCTCTCTTCCAAACCTCTACACCTCACGGTAGAAGGGGAACAACTAAGTAAGTAAGTATTAATATTTACCATCTCTGTAAACATAATGGTTTTCAGCTTGTTGTAAAAGTGCATTCATTTATCTTTAAAATGACATATAATTCATAAAAATCTGTAAGCAATTACGAAAACTACAGCTTAATTTGTGCATTCACCTACATGGTGAAAATGGGAAGAAAATTTAATTATGCCACAGAGTTTTTTTCCAATTCGTTAGTTAATGTGTTAAGTGAAAAAAAACTTACAAACTGTAAAGGATCTACATGTGTGTTCTGATTTTTTTATTTTTATTTTTTTTGCTTGTTAGTTATCACTGTTCTTCTGTCTTCTGTAAATAATTTTACTGGAAATGAGACATTTTTTGGTTTTTTTACTTCAAGACACATCTCTTACAAGGTAGACTGTAAATTTCTATTTCTTTTTAAGTCCAATAAAAATATTAGCATGTTTAAAATATCCATAGTCTTTAGAAACTAAACAGATGCATAATAATTAAAATATCTATTCTTAAAAAAATATAAGGCAATGTAGTTCTCAGTTTCAAACTGTATATATAAATAACACAGGTAAGTATTGGCTAAGAAAACTGTGAAGAAAGTGTTTAAATAGTCTTCATAAATAATGTACGCTATTGAGGAAATACTGTTTCAGAGTCATTCACTTGGTTTTTTTTTGGTCACATCTGGCATGTCAGAAGGATAAAAAAAAACTACTGATAAATTTGATTCAGTTATAAATTTGATATACTATAAATATTTTTTTAGCCCAACAGCCCACCCAACTTTTTAAATTCTCAGAATGATCTGCTTGAAAAATATCCATTGGAAAACCTGTATTAGTCTCTTCTTCCTCTGAGTCTTTAGTGGATGATTTTTTTCTTTGTAACAGCTGCATTAGTTCTTCTGAAATGTCTGCTTTTGATTATTTCTCTACAGTTCTGATTTCCCAGGTCTTTCGTACCTGTTAATGTGTTATCTGTTTCTGAACACTCCGTCTTCTTTTTTATACCTTTTGTATTTTCTCTATAGATTCTGTTTATTTATCTTAAGTCATCCATCTCTTGGGTGGACTACCTATTTACTGACAATAAAATCTTAACATAACAAAATAAATCCAAGAAGAGACATTCTCAGAGAGAATTTGTCAGTGGCCTTTGCATCCATAGAAATACAAAAACTGAACAGAAACAAAGGGCATTAGTTTATTCACTGGTTCACATCCCTTTGACTTTAGGATGCTGAATGTTTAATTTTCAAACTTTGATCTTCTATCACTCCAATTAAAGGTCCCAATAATTTACTAGTTTAAAAGTAAAGATTACCTAAGTTTCCTTCCAAAACAAACAAAGTGTTAGTCAATCAATCAATACCCTTATAGCTCCTCTAGAAGCATAGGCCTTCAACAAACACATGCCAAGTCCTCTGTCACATGCCATCAGCTCAAGCTCTTCATGTGTTTTCCTCATCAATTATACTTCTGTCTCCTATTCCCTTCTCTATGTGTTTCTTGGTCTACCTCTGCCTCTCTTAGCCTGGGGGTTCTAGAACAAGGACTGCTTTATAATTCTATCCACAGGTTTCCTCAATGGGTGTCATATCCATCGCTATTGTCTTATTCTCATCTCCTGTTCCACTGGCACTTGTAGGGTTCTTGACTTCCACATTAGTGATCTTGTCATACCATTTTAATCCTTCTATTCTACTTCTTCTTCTCTTCTTCCGTCCTTAGCCAAAGACCGACCAAGCAGTCAGAGGCCATCACGCCTTGTGACGTCTTAAGGGCAACAGCAGATTGATTTTCTCTGTTGTAGTTTCCCATCACGCCTAACGGCGTCTTTAGGGCAACAACAAATAGATCCATCTGCCGTTGTTTCCGTAATCGGTGTGACAAGCCAACGGGTGATCAGCCCATTGGGCTCTTACCCAGGGTTCGAACCCCGTACCTTCCGTACGACAACACCGCCTAGCCATACAAGCGAATCACACTAACCTCACTATTCTACGCATGCACCTTTTTATGAAAGTCTGAAGCTCTCTGGCTGTTGTTCCCGCCATTCTCCATGTTTCAGAGCACTAGTGTTAGTATCTGCAGAATATTTTATGGCATTGTAATTTTAATGTTTTTAGATTCAAAATATTGTTTAAATAAACTGTATTTTTCTGATGAATGACTTTGAGCTTATCAGATACCCTCCTGTAAGCATATCCTTTTAATTTTAATGTGACAGGTATCTGACAGGTGACCAGTGGAAAGGTGAATCACATGTGGAAACATATACCAGATGTCTAAAGATGGGTTGTCGCTGTGTTGAATGTTGGTAGACTATTATATTTCATTTAATTTAGCAAATACTGTGGTTTATTTCTTACAATTCAGCCATAAAGCTTAAATGTTTTTTGCTGTTTCTGTGTTTGTGCATGAGGCTAGCAGCCTCATCATGTAAAACCAATTGCTACAGATGCAACGGTGCAAGAACATTTGAATGCTTGGTCCAGGTTTTCTGCAAGGGGACCAGTTACAGTTGTTGCTTCATGTTCCATAAAAGCTAACGAGAAAAAAAAATTATGATTTTTGTATTTACTTAGTATTGATCACATTAAATCTAGGTTTTTACCCAACAAAACAAGACTGTTCTGTCTTGACACTAGCACTTGTAAAAAACATAATTGTTAATGACCATGCTAGGATCACAAATATTAAGTTTATATGTATGTACAGTAGAACTCCATTTATCCGAACCCCAATTATCCGAACATCCAATTATCCGAACACTTTTTCGAGAGAAAAAAAATCAGGCGCCACCAGTCATGCTAGACTACATTTTTTAATCTTTTCATGCTGCAAGCTTAAAATGTGTGCGAACAATTTGTAGAGGATGGAATGGGCTAATGGTCGGTCGCTTACGTACAGGAAGTCAGTTAGATCATAAAGTCAGTTAATATCTGGTTTACCAATCTAGTGTACGTGGGCGTTCTAGGCAGAACACTGGCTAAACAGACAGTTCAACTTAAAATAATTGTGTCTGCTGCTACAGCAGAATAATTTTGGTATGCAAGTATTTCTCTATGCGATATGGCATCTTCCAGAAGGCCTAAAGCATATAAAGGGAACCACAATGTTTTGTCAATTGAAACGAAAAAAGAAATTATCAAGAGACTAGGAAAAGGTGAAACTGTGTCTTCACTTGCGAGCATTTTCAGTGTTGGGAAAGCTACCGTCTCTGACATCAAAAGTAACAAGGATAAAATTATGAGTTTTGCATCGAAATTGGATAGTGAAAATGGGTCGAAGAAACGTAAACCATGAGAAATGCGAAAGATTTGAAATTGGAAGAGGCTTTGTATATATGGTTTGTGCAAAGACGAAGCAAAGGGGAAACTATCTGTGGCTCTCTATTGTGTGAAAAGGCACTTCAGTTCAACAATCAACTTGACTGTCCTCCTGACTTTAAGGCTAGCCAGGGATGGTTAAGAAACTTTGAATCTCGTCATGGCATACGAGAATTGGAGATTCAAGGGGAATCTTTATATAGCGATGCAACTGCCGCTGAAAATGTTAAAGAAACATTCTTGGCTTTTTTTGGAAGAAGAAGGTTATTCACTCGATAATGTGTATAATGCCGATGAGACTGGCTTATACTGGAAATCATTGCCTCAAAAATCACTTGCATCTCAGCGCGAAGCAGCTTCCCCTGTGTTTAAAAAGTGCAAAGAGAGAGTAACAATTTTGGTAGCCGCGAGTGCCAGTGGAAGTCATCGTTTACCGGTGCTAATGATCGGTAAAGCCAAAAAGCCACGTTGTTTAAAGAATGTGACATTTCTCCCATTGTGCTACAAAGCACAGAAGAGTGCTTGGATGAATAGTGAAATATTTCTTGATTGGTATACAAATCAGTTCATCCCAAATGTGAAGAGGTTGAGAGAACAAGAAAGGAAAACTGGAAAAGTAATTCTTCTACTGGACAATGCACCATCTAATCCAGAGACGGATACACTGAATGCAGTTGATGCAAATTTTAAAGTAATTTTTCTGCCTCCCAATGTAACAGCACTGATTCAACTAATGGATCATAGTGTTATAGCAAAGCTTAAAAAGATGTACAAGAAGGAAGTCATGTGTCGTTTATTGTTGGCTGAAGATGAAGAAAGTGTGGTGGCGTTTTCCAAAAAGCTTAATCTCAAAGACTGCTGATATATGTTAGCTGATGCTTGGACCACCCTGTCACAAGATAATCTCAACAAGGCTTGGAATAGATTGCTTGGGAAAAAAAGGAGGAAATGAAACTACTGTAGTGGACACAAATGATGATTGTGTAAATGAAATTGTGGAACTGTTTCAAGCAATGCCCGGATTTTCGGCCTGTGACAAAGATGATGCACACATGTGGCTAGAAGATGATAATGATTCTGGTTTTCAGTCTTTGAATGACGAAGAAATTTTGTCTTTTGTGCAAGAAGAAAACCAAATACATGTAGTGACCGATGATGAAGACACCTTAGAAGTACATGATGTACCATTAGATTATGAAGAAAACCCAAAACGTCGACCAAGTCCTGAAGAAGCCTTTATAGCACTAGAAACAGCGATGGCTTGGTACGAGCAAGAAGATGACAGCTGTCCTACACAGCTTCTGCTGTTGAAGAGAATGCGGGACTTTGCAGCCAAAAGGAGTCTGTCCAGTTTGGTGCAAAAGAGGATTCCTCATTATTTTAAATAGTGGGTTACATCTGTGTAAGTACATTTATACGTAAGTTGCGTCTGGTTTTGAATCGTTTGTAATGTTATTTTGAAAACATTTCTCTTTTTAAAAAAAAATAATAATTAATACAAGTAAAACATGCACTGCAGTGTAATGAACGATTTTGGTGATACAGTGATCTAATACAGTGTGGGTATTATTATTACAGTACAAGTAAATATGTTTTATAGTGTAATTTCCTTGTGATGGTTAATTATTTTTAGAAATGTGTGTACAGGTACTCGATACATTATGTAATCCAATTATCCGAACATTTGATTATCCGAACGATGCTCGGTCCCATGGGGTTCGGATAAATGGAGTTCTACTGTATTTGAGAAAAAGCCTACTGTATTTGAGAAAAAGCCTACTGTATTTGACAAAAAAAGCCTACTGTATTTGACAAAAAGCCTACTGCATTTGATAAAGAGCCTACTGTATTTGACAAAAAGCCTACTGTATTTGATAAAAAGCCTACTGCATTTGATAAAGAACCTACTGCATTTGATAAAGAGACTATTGTATTTGATAAAAAGCCTACTGTATTTGACAAAAACGTGATGCTGACCACATCACCCCTAGTGTGCCGATGGTCTAGAAAATATGGGCCTCACACTATATTCCCAATATGCCTCAATGGGCATTTAAGGGGATCCTTTAACTTTACCTCCTATTTGACAAATAGCCTACTGTATTTGACAAAAAAACCTATAAAGAAGGGGGAAAAGCACAGGCAATCTTAATAAATGTCCTCTGTTTAATTAAACTTATGTAGCTTGCTTTTATTTATTTAAAATTGCTATACCACATCTTTCTGGTTAGGAGCCACTGTAGTACAGTGGTTATTGCACTGGATTCCTAGCTCGGTGGTCCATGGTTCAATACCCAGTTGAGGTGGGATTTTTTAAGACTGCAAACGGCTCCCGAATCGACCCAGCCTCATGAATTGGGTACCAGAGTAACTCTGGGAAGGTTAAGGTGGCCAGCGTGATGCTGACCACATCACCCCCAGTGTGCCAATGGTAAAAAAAATAGGCCTAACACCATATTCCCAGTATGCCACGAAGGGCATCATGGACCCTCTACAAGATGTCTTGTGTTCTTCTGCCAGTTATGTCCTGTGATGACCATACCCGTGCCCATTCATGTTGTCAGCATGATGCATGAACATTTATAATACTTGACACTACAGTACTAAACCAAAACCCAACAAGAAAGAAATCGCTGATGACGGGATCCTTTTTCCTTTTACATCCTTGTGCTTGCTTTTGGAGGCAAAGTTACCATGTTCAAAATCTAGTAGTGTCAAGCTCCAATTTACCCATCTGTAAATGGTACTTAAGTCAGCTCTTGAGTTAAGGAAGGCAAAGGCAGCAATGAAGCGAACTGGTCACCAAACCTTTAAATGGTTGAGACCTATAATAGTGAAATCTTTAGGACTTCACTGTCCATGACAGTATCTGACATGTGGCTACCTTTTATATTATTATTATTATTCAAGTACCATGCCAAGTGGTGTAGGAGATCATTTCTCTCCACAACTTCCTGTCTCCAGTACAATTTATCAATTCTGTTGTTGACCTCCTTCCATGCTTTGTATTCTGACGTTTCATTTGGAAGCTTTGCAAAATCAGAGTCTACAAATTAGTACAAAGTGCTGACAAAATTATACGTAAATCATCATCCATATCTTCTAGCCTGAATTCTTTACATTTTGCCACAGTTCACTGAATCTTGATGTTTTGATGTTCAAATCTGACACTATTACTCATTTCACAAGTTTTTACCTCAAGTGAACTGGAAAGTTGCCATTCGAATTTCAACAGTGTTATAATGCTGATCTTGTAAATGATACCGTTGGTCTTAAAATCTTGCTTTAATGGATAAAAGAGGTGTTAATATCTTCCTGTTAGATGAAGTGCATCCGTAAATGAATGATGGTGTTCACTGTATGATGGTGTTCACTGTGTTATTATAATAAAAGAGAATGTTGTTCAACCATGTGATGTTCTTCAGTGGTCCCAGTTAATTATGGTGTTTGTTAATGGATAATAATGTTTTTAACATTGTTCTAGTGGACTGCTGGGATGGACCTGATGGAAAGCCGAGCATCACCCATGGGAAATCCCTCACATCAAAGATTAGAGCAGCAGATGTGTTACAGACAATAAAGGAACATGCATGGGACGTGACAGAGTAAGTTCAGATATGTGAAGCGACATTGCAAAATTAATCAAATGTCAGCATTTGAGATACCAATATCACAATAAAGGTCCATCAAAGACCTTCTTAATGGTTGTTAAAATTAGTTTAGTTCGTTTCTGTTTTCATTCTTAATATTGAGTTGGTGGTCCAGATATTAAATTACAGTATATGTTACATAAGATGTTTATAGCACAGACTGCCATTGTGAGTAAGCTTTACATCGATTTATTGTTTTATTTATCTAGCTACCCCTTGATCCTGTCTATTGAGAATCACTGCAGCCTACCCCAGCAGAGACAGTTGGCTAATATGTTCAAGGAAATATTTCAGAGTAAGTGCTAAGATTTTAGATTGAGTTTGGTTGATCATCGTCATTTCTGCTGTCTATGGAGCATGGAGCCACCACTACAGCTAAATTACCTTGCAGGAACCTGCACCAACCATTCACATGCTCTTGCAGTTGTGATTTCTGTGGCAGTCTGTTTTATATGATGAGGTTGACAGCCTCATATTAGTCACCTTGTACGACATGCCCGAGGGTGATAGTAGTCTTGTTCTTTCTTTGTATCGTTAGAGACACCCAGGAACTACATGAGATGAGAAGATCTATTGCTGAAGGTTAAAAATGGTTGAACATTTCTTTTAAAGTCATTTTTCAAGACAATGTATTGCCTGCATCTTTTCATTTTTAGCTCTGTACATGCATTTGATATGGTGGCTTCTGTAACAATGTCATAATGAGTTTGCTAGTCCACGCACTACATTCCTCAGTTACCTTTTATGACATGCATGGTAGAGCACTGTTGTATACCCTTTGCTTCCATTATTGGGCCCATGTGATCTGCATGGTTGATAGAGCATGCTAAAGGGTACTGTCATTGGATTAGCTAAGAGTTTGTTGATTTACACTAGTACTCAAAAAATAAATGTGCTAGAGAGTGTAATATATATTGCATATACTTTTATTTCTGAATCTTCCAGATGAGCTTCTTACTGAGCAAGTTGACCCTAATGAGACAATACTTCCATCGCCAAATCAGCTGAAAAGAAAAATTATCATCAAGGTATGTTTATGAAATTCTTTTACCTGTTCATTCATTCATTCATAACCCTCCACTCCCAAAGGAGCATAGGCCTTCAACAAACACATGCCAAGTCCTCTTGTCACGTGCCATCATCTCAAGTTCTTTCCACATTCTCCTTATCGGATTTGTACAGTATTATAGTTCAATTTAACAGTGATAAAATGTCTACAGTATGAATGAATGAATAACATTTTATTTCATCTGGGTAAAGAAATAGACTAAATTGCCTTTTTACATTTTTGCCCTGTAACACATTTCTAAAAGTGGTTACAAATTAATACGTTCTTAACTTCAACAGTAAGTAGTAAATATTAAGAATGTAAATATGCTGAGTTTATCTGTCAATGTTTACCATCACTGTTACCCCTCAGCTCCTTGGAAAACAAAGGCATCCAGTCAGTTTACACCAAGGTCATCTATCCTGTGCCATCCACTCCAGTTATCTCTGTCTTCTTTATCCTTTTAAGTCTATTTACAATTCTTTTTTCCAAATGTTTTTGGATTTCCCTCTGTTTCTTTTACATTGGGTATCCTTGAACATGTGCTGCCTTCTGATGCTGTCAGCTGGATTCCTTAGTGTGTGTTCTATGCAAACTTCAATAATAATTATGTTTAATATATCAATAAAGAGATGTCTATGAAATTACCATCAGATTTTGCAAATGTCAAATATTTTTATGTATTACTGTTGAGTTTGTACGTGAAAATACAATAGTATTGTTTATATATCCATCAGTCCACCTATAATCTCTCTGTCTTGTGCACCCCTGATTTAGAAGACGGATCTATTTCTGTTTTAGAAACAGTTTTATCGGTTGGAATTTTTTCCTTTCTATTTTGGCATTGTTCTGTTGTTGAGTAAAATTTTAATAGCTATTTATTACTGCTGTGAATTTAACTGAAGAGGGAAATTAGATGAATCAATGCCCATCTGTAATTTTTGAGTCCGGTAATTTCTGGCATTTATTTTCAATAAAATTACCTCTCTGTCATCCTTCAACTCACGTAAATTCTCCATCCGCAGAACAAAAAGCTACAAAGAGACTGGAGATCTGCAGATGGAAAGCAGTATGTGGAGCTTCGTAAGTGCTACATATGCATGTAAAAGTACTCTTAAATTAATGGTCACATATCATGAGTTTTACTGAAGGATAACGTGTAGAGAAAAAAATCTATTACATTATTGCCAGTATATCAGTGTTCCTTTTTTACATTAGAAATTTGCATCTGTGCCATAATAATAACATGAAACCAAAAACAGAGCATCAAACAGGGGTAATATGGCAATCAGAAGTAATACCCATTAAAAGTTGTTCTGTAATTTTGAAATTATTCCACGTTTTGAAATAACAAAACATTTTTACTTATTTTTGGAAATAACAAACTTTTTACTTGTTTTTTTCCTATCAGCTGACCTCTCTGATGCCAAGAAACAAGGAACACTGTTCATGAAATATGCAACAGAAAAGGTGAAATGTAACTCTGTTACCTCATTAACTTTTTGTAAGGCTACTCAAGAACAAAACATTTGAAACTAAAACTTATATTGCTATCTTACTCTATATAATTGTGTGTGAAAGTCAGCAGTAAAGTAATCTCTTAAAAATAGATATCATACCCACAGTCCTGTATGGCTCCTAGCCATTAACACTTTGACTCTGCAATTATTTTCCACCCTGCGCCATAATTTTAATTCCTAATAGACTAAAAACAACGCTCAGAGAGTTGTTTTGGCACGGGTGTCAAATCTAACGCTCTGAGCGTTGTTCCGGAGTCAAAGAGTTAAGTGTAACTGCAGTGTAATACTAAGAAGAGTAATGTGACCTGCTGTTTGACATTGATAAGAAGTAGTTATATGTTTTATATAAATCTCTTATCACAAGGGAGTCCTTATTCTAGAACATCCAAGGTTAAAAAAATAGGAGGCCTAAAAACAAAATAGAACCAAAGAAGGATAAGTAGAGACAAACATAAAGTTACAGAAAACATGTAAAGAACATGAATAAATGGTGCAGGCCAGGATAGCTTGTTATGAACAAAATGCTCAACAGAGAGCAAAACAAAAGAGAAATAATCTCTTGTGGTTCGTCCTGAAAACCAGTTGACAGTAATATATAGGTTACACAAAATTAAAAATACAAGACAAGTTAGGCGTATACAAATCTAATAAAAGTTCCAGTCCTAGAGAATGCCAGTGGAAGAATTAGCATGAAGATTTGATTGAAAGAATAATGAAGAGAGATGACTGAGAAAATGATTATGGCAGACATTTTTTCTTTTGTAAGCAAAACCTTAGGAGCTTAGAGCACTGAGGAGGAAGAACAAAATAGATTGCCCCTCTCTTCTTTATTTTAGCAGACGATCTTGTTTTCATCATCACCTCTCAGCTGTCCAAGGAGCTTAGGTCTTCAACAAACGTGTGCCAAGCCTTCATATCCCGTTGCTAACAGCTCAAGGTCTTTCCATATCTTCGTCATTCCTTTCAAGTCTATCACTAGTTCTCTTCTTTATGTGGCCTTCACTCTCCCTCTACCTCTGTTAAACTGGGGATTCCAGAACAAGGACTGCCCTGTAATACATTAACAAGTTTCCTCAGTGTATCCTATTCTTTGCCAGTGTCTACTTCTCATCTCTTGTCCCACTGGTACTTGTCTGTTTTATGCCATCATTCTACATTAATAATCTTGACATGCCATTTCCATCCTTCTATTCTACACAAGCACCCATTTATGACAATCTATAAGTTCTTGGTTGTTATTTTTGTTGTTCTCCATGCTTCAAAGCCATGCAGTAGGACTGACTTGACCTTTGAGGTGAAAACACTTTCTTTAGTTAACTCATGCACGTTCTTTTTTGAAGTTATTTTGGTTTAAATTTTTACAAGATGGGGTTACTGGCCCCATGCCCAGCCCTTCTTAGTCGTTTTTTATAACATTTATGGTAAGTTACAGTGTTTCTTTACTCTCCTGTTGGGACCTGGTAACATGCGAGTGAGATCTTGTTTTACAGGTACTTCTACTAAAGTAAAAAACTGTTGTTTGCATGGTATATGTGGGTTAAAGGAGGTTGAGGGGAACTGCGGTAAGTCGTGGAATACAATGGATGGGTGTGAACAAAAATCGAAAAAAGGTGATTCGTCTTACGAGGACAAAAGAATAAGAAAATAGCCAATGTTACGGCCACAAGGCCTTCGTCAGGGAAAGGAAAGAAAGTGAAGGTTAGATAGGACACATAAGAACCTAAAAAAATAATAAAAATTAAAACTAGGTACTTCCCTGAAGGCGTCAAGTCCTAACGCTTACGCGCCTATAAGCGTTAGGACTTGACGCCTTCAGGGAAGTACCTAGTTTTAATTTTTATTTTTTTAGGTTCTTATGTGTCCTATCTAACCTTCACTTTCTTTCCTTTCCCTGACAAAGGCCTTGTGGCCATAACGTTGGCTATTTTCTTATTCTTTTGTCCTCGTAAGACGAATCACCTTTTTTCAATTTTTGTTCACACCCATCCATTATATGTGGGTTACAGCACAGATTGTCCTCGACTTATGACGTATGTGACTTATGATCACTCGTACTTATGCCAGTCATCGCAGAACTACTGTACATTTATGTTTCATTACTTATTACTGTACAGGACTGTACAGTACAGTAATTTTATGTTATAATTTGTACATTGTATTACTTTGCTATAAACAAAGAGTACAATGTGTTTAAATATATAACAAAACAGACATATATATTTTAGAATTCCTACATGTTTTTTGTTAACATATTCTTATGGTTCATAAAGTATATAATGATTTCCAACTTAACGACGGAGTCACTGGAATGGAAACCCATTGTTAAGTCAAGGACTACCTGTATATGGAACTGTTAAGGACAGTATCACTAGTCAGTGCAGAATATGAAAGAAAATAAAGAATTTTGTAAATTACAGATTTCCCTCAATCAACCTAAAGAAGATTTGACACTACTAGCATAAAGTTTTATGTGTTATCATATTACTAATAATTTTGTGGAATTCATGAACTGTATTCTGGCATCTTCCTTGTTTTCTCATATCTTTTATTTTGCTTGGTAACTGTTTCTTTCTGCGTATTGTTTTATTTTAAATTGTATTATATCCTTTCTCTTTACATTCATTCTTCTTCCACGAATTCGGTCTTTGTCTCATTTTTCAACCTTATTATTTATTCAGTGTCCTAATATTTTAAGAATTGTACATTTTGTTTTAAATATCCTGTGGATGTCTTTTGTTCTTCCTTAATAAAAATCAAACTGCATGCAAGTCACCATTTTATGTTACTTTATGTGGTAGAGATCACTTTTATTAATGTGTTCTTGGTTTTTGTTTTAAAAAAACAAGTATGTTACATTTTCAGAAGTGGAGCGAGTATGATATTATCCTAACAGATACACACTTCTGCTTCACACCACATATCCCAGATACGGAAGTGGAGGAGGAAACTTTTGAGAACAATTATGAGGATTACTTTGAAGTATGTTATTTGATTTAATTCTCCATTCTATCATTACTGGCTTTCACTTCATTTACTGGATAACCGTTTTTGACCTAGTATTTTACATACTTATATGTGAAAAGAGGGGATACAGTACACTAAATACTGAACTGAAAAATACGCTGTGGCATAATTAATTTTTGTCAATTTTTTTACCCTCTTGGTGAATGTACACATTAAGCTATACTTTTATTAATTTTTAAACAGATTTTGATGAATGATAAGATGCATTACATTTTTTTTCTTTAAACTTTTGTTAGTTTATGAGAATCATATCATCATTAGTGGAAATTACATTTTATTTATTTCTGTTGATATTCCATTAAAAAATTGTCATGACATGATAGGGAGAGGATAGAAAAATAATTTTGAATTGTTTTTAGGATTGCGATAGTGATGAGGAAGAAGATTCAGAGGAGACACGACCTCTCAGTTCTCAGTTATGGTACCATGGAGCAATTGACCGCACTGCGGCAGAAACACTGTTGAGAGAACATCGTTGTCACGGAGATGGGACGTTCTTAGTTCGTGACAGTGGCAAGGGATTCTTAGCTTTGTCATTTTTGTGAGTATCTAATAAACATATTTTATGAGACTCACGTTACAGTTAATTTAAAAACATTTTCAAAAATAAACTGCTGTGCTTTAACTTTTTCTATCCCACTCATTTTTTAGGTTTGACTTACGTACCAAAATGAATGCCAGTTGTTTCACTAGTGATGTTTTAAAAACGGGCAATAAACATTTAAATTTATGAGAAAACATTTTATAAAATATAAATTTTTCTAATTTCATACAGGTTAAAATGTTTTAAATCTTGTTATGCAATAAATTCATTTCTTGTGTATATTGTATTATGCAGATATAAAGCTGTCTCACTGTAACTAAAAGATAGTATTAGGTGGCTCTTGGACAAATCATCATCATCATCATTTTTCTTTCTCACTCCTTATGGAGCATGGACCCACTACTGCACCTGGTGCCCTTGCAGGCAGTCTTCCTGTTCTTTCTTTGTCTAATCAGAGATCCCAGGAACTAAACTGGCACTTGGGAGAATAATCTGTTATTTGTTTTGTGCCTAAAAAGCTCCTGGGGTAGAAAAAGTTAGATTAGTCAGCATTTAAATAAATGTCAGAAAAACAAAGCAGACTCTGTACTTTGCAATATCATTAACTCAAAATCATGCTCACAATGAAATTGCATATTTAGGATCCCGTGATTGAAATGCTGTGAAATACCTATACAGCATACCTAGCATCATAAAGTGTAGTTGCTGTTGCATTAATTAGATATTGTAACTGAGGTGGCAGTTAAACACTAACCAATGTGAAGAACTTGGAGGACTGGGACATTAGTGTAAAAATCATTGCCATGATGATGACCATTAACACATTAACTACCGAATTGAAAAACACACTGTGGCCGAATTAAATTTTTTTCCCATTTTCATCCTGTAGGTGTTTGCACAAAGTAAGCTGTAGTTTTCGTAATTGTTTACAGATTTTTATGAATTACACATCATTTTAAAGATAAATGAATGTACTATTACAGTAAACACCGGTTGTAACTCTAATAGAGGTTGTTGCTATTTAACGGCCCTCCGATGGCCGAGGACTTGCAGTATTTTCACAATTATAACTGCTTCTCTATCAAAATCACAATTTCAATCAATGTGCACACCATTTTCACTCTTTTCCTCGTCGCTAGATCTATCAGTCAATTGTTAAAACACGTTTCTATCCTATTCAGCCGTTAGACGAGATGTACACGCATTTTTTGTAGTCCTATCACTAGTTGCCACGGTAAACAGTTTTACACGATTTGGTAACTAACCCAAAACGCTGAAAAATATGAACATAATATCAATTTTCCAGTGTTCTACAACAACCATGATTTGGGAATTTGTTTTCCCGTGGCAACTTAAAATCTCGAACCAGATCAGAGAGTGTTTCAGTACATTTTTCATTCATTTTATTACTAAAATTAGATTGGCGCTCTGAGCGGCTTGCGGTCCAAATGTAATTATTTTGTGAGCCGCTGACAGCGGTTTGCGGTAGTTAATGTGTTAAGTAGATGCTATAGAAAGAGAAGCACTGTGGATCATGGTTTTCTTAAAATATTTCTTCAACCTTCTTCTGCCGCATGAGAAATCCTCAGAATGCTGTGGCATTTTTCAGTCAACACTGTGGAACTCAAAAAAAAAAAAAATACTTAACAATTTTGCATTTTCAGACGAGGCATACTAAAAAAAAGTAGTAAAACTTCATTTTGATCATGAGTAAGTAGTCACACTTCGCTGGCAGCTTACCAACATCATTTCATTTGGCAACAAGACTTCATTTGATGACAAGCCTGCTTCTACCTCTTTAATGTTAAAACAGTTACCCATGTTACCTCAGTTGATATCGAAGTTGCTTACTCACATTACTGCATTATATTTTATATAGACAGTTTTAAAATACTTACTTACTTAGTCGTTTCCCTTCTACCATGAGGTGTAGAGGTTTGGAAGAGAGAACGCCAGACTATCCTATCGGCTGTCTTCCTCCTGGCCTGGTTCCATTCTAGTCCTCGTCCTTCAAAGATTGTCTAATGCTGTCCTCCCAGCAAACTCTGGGTCGTCCTGGGGGTCTGGATCCCTGGCTCTTTGTTTCCCATGCTTGTCATGGTAGCCGATCTTCTCCAATTCTGCAGACATGGCCAAACCATCTTAGTTGGGACTGTTCTACTTGGGTCTGCAGGGGGTGGGATTTTAGGCCTTGACGTATCATCTGGTTGTGGACCATGTCTCTTCTTGTTACTTCAACCACCTTCCTCAGATACCTCATTTCTGAGGTTTGGATCTGGCTTTTGTGGGTTGTAGTCATTGCCCATGACTCACATCCATATGTCAAGACTGGGACATAAGTGGAGTGGTTTACAGCCATCTTCGTTTTCTTACCAACCTCTCTCTTGCTGAGGAATCCTTGATTTAGGGCCTGAAAAAGTCTCCCAGCTGCTGCTTTTCGAGTGGCCAACTCTTCTTTGATGCCTCCCTTTCAGTCTGTAATAGCTCCAAGGTATTTAAGTGGTCAACCTGCTCCAGGACCTGTTCTCCCAGCTTAATCTGATGTCTTCTTTCTTCTCGTGATATCACCATGGATTTTGTTTTAGAGCTGCTTATGACTATCCCTCTCTTCTCCAGCTCTTCCTTCCAGACTTGCAGGTTGGATTGGAGATGTGCCTCTGATTTAGCAATCAGGGCAACATCATCAGCAAATGCCAGCTCTAAAATACATACCTGTCTCATCTTCCAGTACCCCACTGAATTCTTTCTTGTTATCTCCTTACATGCCTTATGACATCATCCATGAGGAGTATGAAAAGATAAGGTGACAGGATATCACCTTGTCTTACACCATTGGTGGTCCTGAACTCTTCTGACTTATGGTTTGCTGTCCTCACATAATTTCTGCAAGACTTTTAGAAGTTCTGTATAGCATGAATCAGAGGTACTGGAATGTTCTTCCTTGCCAAACAGTACCAAAGTTTGCTCCAGGGGACCCTGTCAAACGCCTTTTCCAGATCTATGAAACAAAGATGGATCTCACTCTTATACTCAAGGGCCTTTTCACTCTGCTGTCTGAGTGTGAAGATTAGGTCTTGAGTACTTCGGTTTGCTTGGAATCCGCACTGGACCTCATCCAATTGTGGCTCAGCTAGGCATCGGAGTCTGCTCTAGGATTCTAGAGTAGATTTTACCAGGGATACTGAGAAGGGATATGCCTCTATGGTTTCCACATTGTCGATTGTCACTCTTTTTGAAAATTGGTGTTATGATGGCAATCTCCCAATCCTTTGGTATGGTCTTGTTGCACCATGCTGCCTGTAGGACCCTTAAGAGTAATAGGTCGCCTGATGCTCCCATGTATTTAACCATTTCTGAAGTTATACCATCATGCCCTGCTGCTTTGCCCATCTTGATTTTCTCCAGTGCTGCCTTCAGATCTTCCATCTTTATGTCATCTTCACCATCATTGGTTTTCTCTTCAGTGCTAGTGGTTATCATTTCTGATGCTTCACCATGCTCACAATCCAGGAGTTCTGAGAAATATTCTTTCCATCTTTCCATTACTTCCTTCGGGGCAGTAAGCAATTTGCCTTTGCTTGTCCTTTATAAATTTGAGAGGGCATTGTTTTTCCTTCCTCATGTTCTTTAGGGTCTTATAGAACAATTTCTGGTTTTCTTGCGCATCTTTTTCTAGCTTTTCTCCAAATTCTTCCCAGGACTTCTGTTTTACTGCCAGCACCTTGTTCTTTGCTTCTGTTCTGAGTGTCATATGTTCTCTATATTTCTCTATTTGTCCTGTTGTGTTTTTAGCTCCTAAGTATTGTTTCCATGCCATTTTCTTCTCCCTTATTTTCTCTTTGACTTCCTCTGTCCACCAAGGTGTCCTCTTTCTCTTGTTCCCAAGTCGGACTTTACCACATGCTTCTGCAGCAGCTGTCTTTATGATGTCCTTGAATTTAATCCAGAGGGTTTCCAAGTCATCAGGTTGTTCTTCTGTGTTGCTCACTGCTGCAGCAATAAGCCCCTGATATCTGGTCTTAATTTCTGGCTCTCTCAGCTTGTAGGTCTTAATGCTCATTTCTCCCGTTCGTTTACTTAGTTTCTTGCGTGATGTTGGGCAGTTCCTAGGCTGAGCAACTCTTTCAGTTGTTCTTTTGATTGTAAGCAGGAGTTTTAAAATATGTACACTATATATTTGTATATGTGTGTGGAACCGAAGATGCATCAAAAGTGAGGAATGCAGTAAGCGACACATAGCTTGACTGTTTGCATCAGGGTCAGCAAACTAGAGCTGACCAAGACCCTACTGCACCTCCAAGTGGTGATCCTGGAAACAGGCTGCATCACTGCAGTCTGGCTGAGAGAGTAGGGATTGAAGAGGGAAGGCTAACCCAGTCCCAAAAATGTCATGCCGAAAACGGATGTGTCTTGCCAAAAGGCGCAGATATCGCAGCTTTGCTGTAAGCGGTGACACAACATAACAAACGTTCTTTTTAGGACGAACGCAGAAGAAGAAGAAGAAGTATATATGTGTGTGTGTGTATTTATACATATTAGTATTAGTTTCATATAGTGTGGTTGCCAGCCCAAGTCTAAAATGAGTCACCTCTTTTAATATGTCTGAGGGAGCCTGGTCCTATTCTTTCTTTATCTCCACAGAAAGAGATCATCAGCTGCAAATCTCCAGATCAAAGGTCAACTGCAATGGATCTCCCAACATTTATGTCTGTTGTCTTGATGGTGCACTCTGATAGACTCTTTCCTGACCGTCCCTTGATGTTCTCTTGCACGTTTGCCTTCAACTCTTCCTTCATTTATGGTATTCAGCAAGATGTTGTGTCTGTTTTATGGCCAAAATATTTTAGTTGTCTAATTTTGATCTCCTTTATTAATTATTTTTTCTTTCCTAGGACTTTGTCATTTTTTTTTTTTTTCCACGAGATGTGACCCATGATTCTGTATATCCACATCTCAAGAGCCTCAGTTCTTTCTTCCGATAGCTTGTTCATATTTCTACACTATACAGTAATGAAGAGTATAAATAACACTTGATGGTTCTCAGTTTTAATTTGTGAGTTAATTATCTAGATCAGCGGTGGCCAAACTACGGCCCGCGGGCCAGATCCGGCCTGCCAACCAGTTTTGACCGGCCCGCCAACCTGTTTTGGCCGGCCACTTATTGTTGATTGAAGCCACACTCTTCACAATGAAATAGCACACAAATGTATGTTTGAAATAAATAATTACATGTCATATTACAAAACAAATTAAAACAACAGATTCATTATATTTTTTTTACAGTAATTTCAGTTCAAAGACTGGTATACATGTCTTGCCAGATGTGCAGTACAGTAGTTTGCCGTTGCTTTCTGTACGTGGTTCATTATATATGTAAAACTAAATATCAGAACGTTATTTTTTAAGGATTTTATAGGTCTGGCCCTCGGGTGTTACCCTTTACCATAATCTGGCCCTCGGCCAACCTTAGCTTGGCCACCACTGATCTAGATGTTAGTATTTGTTTCATTGATTGTAGTTTTGGCCATTCCTATTCTCTTCGTGATTTCTATTTCATCTTCTGTTATTATATGACCAAGATATGAGAAACTCTTGACTTGTTCCAGGATTGTCCCATTTATTTTCCCATTTTATAAGAAAGAGATACAGTTTTGCAAAATAAGTGAAATTCGTTCAAAGAATTAACAGAAAAAAGTTCAGGCAAATCTTAGAAAACTGGGATTCATGTCACAGACGATCCAGAGTTTCCTACAACATGGGCTTCATCATCATTATTCTTCTTTATGCTGTTTAAAGAAGAAGGAACCACCCCTGAAGATGGCCACATTGCACTGTGCCAAAGGATATTGAGTGATTTATTGGGTGTTGGAATCTGGTTGGCCTCGATGTATCATTCTGTTGAGCCAGTTTTGTATTTCTAATTAATAAATATGTTAATTCCATAATTCTGTTATTCTGATTATTTTTTTAAATAAAATTTTGCCTCGTTTTGGCAAGGCGCGTCTCTTTCAACCTAGTCGGTTATATTAGGGCGCATGTCCAGATATGAAAGACTTTTAGGTCTGGTTAAATTTAACCTTAACAATTTATTCTGATTACCAGTGCTGATGGCAGCATTACACACAGCAAGATTAAGCAACGTGACGATGGACACGGTCACAAACTTTATCTGATTGGAAATGAGGTCTGGCATGACAGCATCCCAGATCTTGTAGATTACTACCACACACAGAAGTTGACTTACAAGGACAAGGGTGTCACAATCAGCCTAACCTACGCTGTGAAGAAAAAGCTTGAATTTGAGGATGAAGAGTGAGTCATTTGTTTAAAATTTAACTGGTTGTTTCATGAAAACACTGATATTTAGGGACTAGAAGTTAGTTGTATATGATGTTCAGTGTCACTAGGTCTTTCAAAAAGAAACTAGTTCTTGTGTTCCATAATTGATATAGAACCATATGTGTCTTCATCATCATCATGACTTTCCTTTGCACTGGTTGTGGAGCCACCACTGCAGCTGGCCCCCTTACAAAAAACCTGCACCTAGCAGTCACATGCTTGTGCAGCTGTGGTTTCAATGGCAATTTGTTTTACATGATGATGTTGCTTGCCCCATGCACAACCACAACCTCATAATAGTTGCCTTGTATTACATGACTGAGGGTGTAGTAGTCCTATTCTTTATTTGTCTGCAAGTTAATTTTATGTCAGTGAGGTTATGGTGAAAAACAATGCAAGACTCGAAAATTCAGTTTTTAAATTTCATATGTTTAAAAGCTTCATTTTTGCTACAGTAAACTGGCTTGCGTAGAATAGAAGGATTAAAATGGTATGACATGGTCACGCTGCCATCAATGGTACCTATACCTTGTAGCGGTATGGCAGCTTGCGTACCCTGACAATCCCCAGAGCTATGCCAGTGGGAGTGTTACTCCTGGTAGGTTCAACCAAGCTGGACTGGTCTGTGGGGTAGGGGTCAGACAAAAGCTGGTACCCTGGTCCTCCAGGTTGGGGGTTTTAGCATAGGGCTGACACCCCTGTCTATGTAAAAAAATAATGAAGTTACGGAAACAACATCAAATGAACAAACTTTGCTGCGGGATGGACGTTCGGAGTCTGTGGCTCGTATGACTGTCAGTGGTGAAAGCCGAAAGGAAGCCACTGACATGAAAACGGATGTCCTGACCGCAAAACAGGATACAAGAATAGGATTTTGGAATGTCAGGACAATGTACGAGACGGGTAAACTGGGACAGGTCACGGCAGAGGTGAGAAACTATAGGTTACACATCCTGGGGATAAGTGGGAGCAGATGGACGGGGGCAGGAAAAGTTAAAACAGCAACAGGAGAAACAGTACTTTACTCTGGGGGAGAGGATGGACAGCACAGTGAAGGCGTGGCCATTATTCTGCAGAAAGGGATGGAGGGGACATTGCTGGAATGGAGGCCCATCGACAGCGGACTGATGCGATTGAGATTGAGAGGGAGATTCACCGGCACTGCAGTGGTGCAATGCTGCGCACCGACGGGTGATGGCGATGGGGAGGTCGGGGATGAGTTCTGTCGACAGCTGCGGAGGGAGATGGAGGACACACCTAGATGTGGTCTTGTTGTGGTGATGGGAGACCTCAATGCGAAAGTTGGTACACACAATACATATAATGAAAGAACAATGGGGAAATGCGGCAGCGGAACAGCAAACGAGGGTGGGGATGGGCTGGTGAGTTTCTGTGGCATTGGCAACCTGGTCATTGGAGGAACACTTTTCCCACATGGGGGGATTCGCAGGTTGACATGGGAGTCGCCGGGTGGTCGGGACGGAGGCCGGATGGACCACGTCGTGGTTGGCGGTGGATGGAGACGTGCATTACAGGATGTGAAGGTGGGGGGAGGTGCGGATGTGGGAGGTGATCGCCATTTGGTGGTGGCAAAGCTGAAGGTGAGACTGGGAGGGGCTGGACCGGCTGTGACTACACAGAGGGGGTTTGACATCAGCAGATTGAAGGACTCCCTTGCCAGAAAAGCTTTTGTGGCCGACATTAAGAAACGATATCAATTTGCCAAAAGCCAGGAAAAGACATTAACTGATGATGTGGACCAGAGTTTCAACACCATTTCAACAGTATATGGGGAAAGTGGCGGGTCATGCTTGGGATTCCAGGGGGGGAAGAGGCGGGACTGGATGGCACCAGAAACACTGGACACCATGGAGATGAGAGGGGAAGTGAAGGGAGGGAAAACGGAGGCGAGGTCCCCCGGGTTGGGGCAACTATATAGCGAACAGTACAGCCAGCTGGACAGGGAAGTTAAACGCCAAACCCGAGCCAACAAACGGAATTTCCTGGGCGATCTTGCAGGGCGGGCCGGGGGGGGGGGGCAGCGCTGGGGGATGAACGGGGCACAGTATACAAGATGACTAGATTCGTCGGCGGAAAACAGGGTGCAAACGATATTACATTGGTAAGAGATGGGCAAGGAAATCTCATCAAGACAGCGGAGGGACGGGAGACGGGATGGGCAGAGCACTTCAGAGAAACTCTGAACAAGGAAATACCAGAGACGCAATTGAATGTTCCTGAGGCTGAAAACGATCTAGATGTAAATACAGACATTCCACGAAAGGAAGAAATCATCACAGCAATCAGGGGGTTAAAGAGCGGTAAAGCTCCGGGCCATGATAACTTGAATGCAGAGCTATTTAAGACAGACCCTGAGCTAGCAGCAGAACTATTAGAACCACTATTTGCACAAGTGTGGAAAACGGGGACAACACCATCAGAGTGGAACAAAGGAATAATTGTCAAATTGCCCAAAAAGGGAGATCTTGCAGACTGCAATAATTGGAGAGGAATCGCTCTTCTCTCGGTTCCCGGCAAAATACTAGGCAGGATAATTATACAGAGAATTTCAAAGGCAGTAGACTACAAACTGAGGAAAGAACGGGCAGGATTTGGAGGGAACAGAGGATGTGTGGACCGTGTGTTCACTCTCGGGAACATTGTGGGGCGGTGCTCGGAATGGCAAAGACAGCTTTACATAAATTTTGTTGATTTTGAAAAGGCTTTTGACAGCATACATAGGGACAGTTTGTGGAGGGTACTGAGGGCTTGTGGAGTTCTGGGCTGCATGGTGGCGGTCATGGAAGGCCTCTATGCCGGCTTTGCATGTAGTGTTGGGCAGAGCGGCCTGGCCTTCGGGGTGGGGGCAGGGGTGCGACAGGGATGCCCCTTGTCAACCACTCTTTTTTTAACAGTCGTGGACTGGGTGGTGCGCCAGACGGCAGAGGGCAGTCCAGGAGGAGTGGGATGGACTGCGTTTTCTACGTTGGAGGATCTGGGGTGTGCGGATGGCGTTGCACTGCTGGCGCGTTCGCATCGACGCGTCCGGGAAAGAACGGATGGACTTGGTGGGTTTGGCCGGCGGGTGGGCTTGGGCATCGGTTTAGGGAAGTCTGAGGTCGTGGCGCTCGGTGTGAGCAACCCTGGGCCCATGTCGGTAGGGAATCGGCAATTGGTGCAGACGGATGCCTTCGCATGCCTGGGGGGCATGGTGGCACCAGACGGTGGGGCGGGCGGGGACATCGACATCAGAGTGAATAAGGCAAGAACGGCCTTCTTTGGCCTAAGTGACATCTGGAGGTCCTCCCAGTGCAGCGCGAGCACAAAATTAAGATTGTACCAGAGTTGCGTGCTTTCTGTGCTTCTCTGTGGTGCGGGGTGCTGGGGGGTCGCGGAGAGGGAGGTGTCAAAATTGTCCTCTTTTCGCACGGCATGCCTAGGAAAAATTCACCGCATCTTTTGGCCGAGTGCCATCACCGGCCAAGATCTGCTTGCTCGTGGCGAGCAAGAGGACATGCGCACCATCGTGGCTGGCGGGCGCTGGGGCTGGGTTGGTCATGTCCTCGGGGGAGACCCCGGTGCCATCGCAGGAACAGCTATGCTTTGGACCCCTGAAGGAGGGCGAAAGAGAGGCCGACCAGGAACAACTTGGCGGAGGACTGTGGAGGCTGAGATGCAAAGAATGAACCAGAGTTGGGGCACTGTACGAAGGATGGCCACCGACCGTGCAAAGTGGAATCAATTTGTTGTTGCCCTACAAGACGCCACTAGGCGTGATGGCCACTGACTGCTTTGACGGTCGGTGGTTAAGGATCGAAGAAGAAGAAGAAGAAGAAGACATGGTCACGAGTGTAGAACTGATGACAAGAACCACTCAATTGCCAGTGGAGCAAGAGATCAGAAGATGATGTAGGTGATCGAAATGACACACATTGAGAAAACCTGTAGATAGCATTACAGAGCAGTCCTTGTTCTAGAGCTCCCAGGGTAAGAGAATCAACGAACGAACATTATTTTCAAAAGGTTAGGAATAGAAGCAGAGGTAGACCAAGAAATACATGGAGAAGAGAGCTGGAGACAAGTGAAAATGATGAGGAAAATGTGAAAAAAGCTTGAGCTGATGGCACATGACAGGAGGACTTGGCATGTGTTTGTTGAAGGCCTATGCTCCTTGGGGAACTAAAGGGAATGGATTGTTTGATTGAAACTGGTATAGTCCACAGACATCACAAATGCTCTGAAATATATTTAGATTGCATTGGGGGGGAGAAAGGTGGGGGGTTGTGGCTCATGCAGCAGATTAAAATGTAACCAGATTTTATATTTGCCAGAATATTATCAGACATGCATAACGTTTTTCTTAAATTGTATGGTTTCAGTAATCTTTTGACTTGCTTAGGTCTGTAATTTGTCATGTGATCTTACACCACACTACCCTAACAGATGTTTGATTTTGCAATGTTCTTTCAAACTTTTGTGCTGGTATTGCTTCTGCAGCCCTGTTTAGATCTTAACATGAAGTTGTTGTTATCATTCACACCGAATTTGAAAAGAAGAAATGAGGGCTGAAAATAGAGTCTGAATGTATATTTTGCGCACACATAATTTTTTTTTTTTTTTAATTAAATAAAATTTTGCCCCGTCTTGGCGAGGCGTGCCCATTCAACCTAGTCAGTTATATTAAAGTGCATGTCCAAATTTATAAGACCTTTAGGTCTGATAACCTTGTGTGCACACTATCATGAGGTATGCTAGTATAGTAAGTATAACCAAAAAAAGTGGGAAATATGTGACTCTCAAATAAATCAGAAGAGGGCATACAAGAGTGGAAATCACATAAATGGTAGAGATGATGCAAGGGGGATGAAATTAGAAAGACATCTTTATAAGAAAACTTGGGAAACAAAATATACAGTCTGAGACTCCTGTATTGAGTGGTAGGATGAAGGAAAAACCAAGGAAGAGAGATCATAATTACCACAACTGCATGGAAGTACTTTGGTGTAGCAGGAAGCCAGTTGCAGTATGGTGCGGTGGGATTGACTTTCTTTTACATTTTCTTTTCTCCTTTTTATTCATTCATCTCATCCATGTGGTGCCCTTTGCCTAAACTTCACTTTGGGAGATAATAATAGGATAACCTTCTACTTTCCAGGTCAGTAAGATAAGACTTATCTTTACAGATAAGAGGCCAGCAAGAAAGACTGAAGCCTTTGTTGAAAAAAAATAATAGATTCATCATCAGCTTTTAACTCTCCAAGGAGCTTTGGTCTTCAACAAACTCATACCAGGTCTTCCCGTCTCATGCCAGGTCTTCCTGTCTCATACCAGGTCTTCCTGTCTCATGCCAGGTCTTCCTGTCTCATACCAGGTCTTCCTGTCTCATGCCAGGTCTTCCTGTCTCATGCCAGGTCTTCCTGTCTCATGCCAGGTCTTCCTGTCTCATACCAGGTCTTCCTGTCTCATACCAGGTCTTCCTGTCTCATGCCAGGTCTTCCTGTCTCATGCCATCAGCTCAAGCTCTTTTCATATCTTCTTTATCCCTTTCATATGTCTCCAGTTCTCTTCTCCATGTGTTCTTCAGTAAATTAGATTAAATGAAAGAAAAAGGACCATCATACTAAGAAAAGCATGTGGTTACTGTCCTGTATCCAAGAGAGACAAAGTCATTGATCAAATAACTGATGAATTCCTTCGAATGTGCTACATAAGTTGCAATTTTTCTTAAATTATAACTTCTTTGTCCTCTTTTCTTCCTCCGTATTTGCTGCCCGCTTCATGGAATGAGGGAGCTGTGGTAGCACAGTGGTTAGTGAACTGGCTTCCTAGCTCTGTGGTCCATGGTTTGATCCCCAGTTGAGGTGGGATTTTTTAGACCATGGTCGACCCAGCCTCATGAATTGGGTACCAAAGCAACTTCTGGGATGGTTAAGGCAGCCGGCGTGATCACCCCTAGTGTCCCGATGGTCAAGAAAATATGGGCCTAACACCATATTCTCAATATGCCTTAATGGGCATGTAACGGGATCCTTTACCTTTCTTCATGGAATGAGCCTGCTGTCTTGTATTCTGAATTCAGTATCTCTTGCTTATGCATTATTATTTTTTTAAATGATATTTTAGACCAATGCTCTGACTTATGTGGCTAATTTACAAATTATTTGTATAATCATCTGTAGGTGGTACCTGCCAGACATTGACCGTGCGTCTGCAGAGGAGTACCTCAGATCCATACCCCTGGATGGAGTGTTTCTTGTTCGACCTAGCTCTGTAGAGAATTGCTTCTCTCTCACACTGAGGTATATTTAGTCACATGCAGTTGCTTTGCCATTATTTTGAGCTTGAAACTGAACATTGAAAAATAAATAAGTATTGATGTTAATAAATTTGCGTTGTGCTTCTCTTCCCACGAAATGGATTTAAGACTAAAGGCTGTCTACATATAGTGACAAGACATTAGTGAGAAGAAAGACTGAAATGATAGATTCAGATGAAAATGACAGTGCAAATGTGAAAGTGAGACCATTGGCTCCGAGGTTGAGAAGTTAACTCTTCCTCGCCACTTCTGACGTCTTAATTGCTATGGCCTCGACTACCTTTAACTACCCTAAGGGGATAAGGTTCAATTAAGATTCACATACACCATGATACAGACAACAGATAGCTACTGTACGTAATTAAAATGACTGGTCCAGACTATAAATGTACAAGTTTTATTTACACCTATAAACAAAACTCAAATACATGTCAAATACATAAAAATGCAGTGTAAGAAATCCTGGAAAACCAAATTCAGGAAAAAAAAATTACAAATGATGTATCATCAAACCCAACCCTTCACCCACAAAGTTCACCTGTATGGAGAAAGAAGGTAAGATTAAATGACATAAACCACACTGCACTTGGTGGGGTCTCAGAAGTCGAGCCTCCACTCCAAACTAGCTATGCTAAACTCTAATGTTACTGCTAAGTTCACAGTCCTCTGGAACTACCACGAATTTTCTACACAATCACTGCGCAGACTTCGTTTCTACCACGCCTCTCCTGAATTCTCTTGCACAGCTACCCACACCTCTACACTTCAACAGCTGTCCTCTGTTATGATCTACACAAAACTGTGCCTCAGTTCTGTCTTTCTGGTCTACTACCTGTAGACTACACTTCAGCAGCCGTCCTCTGCCCTAACATCTGTAGAGAGTATTTTTACCCTTTTTCTCTCCACACATTCAGGAATTGATGACTCGGTTTAAACGCTGGGTTCTGGGCTAGTTAGCTGGTGATTGCTGCTACTACTGGTTTTACCTGCCCGCTCCCGACTCTGGGTTCAGGCCTTCTGCGTTATTATGGCCGGGACGAATCGAAATAAATTTACAACCACGCTGGCAACTTGCCGATTTGCGGGTGTAAGAAGATTGAGCATCTGAGCTCCGGATTTTCCACCAAAATCCCTTTCAACTGGAGAATGTCTTCCCTGCCTTGGGAAAACGTATTTTCTTTCGCTCCGTCCGCCACTGGCAATTAACGCACGACTTTGCGTGTCGGCGAATGCCACAACTTTGCCGTGGGATAAATTTTGTGGTATCAAAAATTCTGCTCTTCCCCACAAAAGCCGGTACCTGCTGTTTAGACAAAAAAAACAAAACAACAGCTAAACACACAGTAATAATATATTTCGAATAACAAATAACTCCCTTACTCTTCAACACGTAACTCCCCTCTCTTCACTCTCCCCGAGTCAAAATAAACATTGGCTGACCCAGATCTTCCGTTCTGCATGACTGGTTACAATCACAACAGTTTTTCACTGAGGACCGAACTGTCTAAAATACTTTGGCCCACTTCTCGCTGACACTGAATGCAGCAAAAATGTTTAACACAAAATAACTAGACCTCTCTAGGAATTCCTAAAATTCCCATCAATAAATCGTAAATCACATAAAAATGATAATACAAATATTATTCTCTTAAAAAATTACATCTCCTGTCTTCTGAGTACACAGAACAACAATGCACAATCGATAACGTATAACCCTGTTAGATGCTAGCATATACATACTGCTTAAAAGTTATACATAACCCCAGGTTATCAATTTGAAAACCCTGTAGTTCCACCACGTGTTTACAGTTCTACCACCACGTGCTCCTGCATACATATTCATAATGATAGCACCCACGTGCTTCTCTCCCCCTCACCCCCTCTGAACATCATCTCGAATAACTATTCCGTAACCCACGCACGTGCTTACAAATTACACCTCTTTCACTCCCGTCCACAGATAGATGTGTAACTATATAAATAACTAGCAGCATTACACTCTCAATAAAAATCACAAATACCCATGCTCCCGCCATTCTGTAAATAAATATAATTCGCAGATGCGGGTTTCTCTACAGACCTGCTTGGCAATAATACAAAGCACGCCCGCGGCAACTCAACTTTTAAACCCAGCTTAAATACCGCTATTCCTTCAATAAGGAATTATTATGAACCTCTTAAGTTTCTCAAGTCTATCACTCAGATAGTATTTGATGGCTCTGGCGTTACAAATTTAATTTAAAATTAACTTCCCAAAGAAACTTAACTGATCGGCCTAGGTCTAGAAAAATTAAATAAAGTACCACGCAAAATTCATGCTTACCAAAACTCGAATTTCCCCACTGAAAGGCAATCGACAATTTTGACTCTGGCACGCGGCTGGCAATTACATTAAGAGAACGAGAATTAAATTACGGGCCTATTTATTCTCTTAAATCAGCACGCTGACCTCGTGACGTCATATGCGTGGCTTTGATTCTACCCAATGATTTCAAATGCCATTAGCTCTCGGCCAATCAATCATCTTAAACGATTCTGATGCAACCGGTACTGCTAGACAAAGAAACGGGATTAAGCTCTGCCCTCTACTGCCAATTGAAGCAAAAATGGCCGAAATATATATAAAATCCCGAAAAATGCGTCTAGCTGCCTGCCATATCTTTTAAAAAGACTAAACTGGTGCAACTGATCTAGGCTCTATCGTCCTCCCTATAGAAAAATACTGCAACCATTCTCTACACCCCAACTCTAAACACATAAAGGAGAACCATAAAGCAGATGAGATAAAACTCCACCGTTATCTCACTCTGGAAAACGTAAATAATAGAAGGAGAAGAAACATGGAGAAGGATTATCTGTAATCCCTCCGAGAAATAGTGAACAAATTGCAAGGAGAAAAAGACATGGGCCATTTGAAAGACAGAATCTCAGTACTTTCGTCACACCACCTTAAGGCTGCAGTAGCTGCCTGTACCTCCATTCTCATGCTGGAGGTTGTTGTCATGTAAGCCCCGCTATGTTCAGCGATGAGTCTGCCCTTTACTCTAGCAGAGAAGCCCCCACCCTGATTTCTCACCATGAATTACAGACCCCATCCATGCACACAATGGCATAATCCTCCCCAGCATGATCTTATATCATTTGATCTTCTTCTTCTTCGTTCATCCTGAAAAGGACGTTGGTTGCGTTGTGGCCGTTTACAGCAAAGCTGCAATATTTGCGCCTTTCGGCCAACACATCCGACTTCAGCACAGCATTTTTGGGACCGGGTTAGCCTTCCCTCTTCGATCCCTACTCACTCAGCCAGACTGCAGTGATGCAGCCTGTTTCCAGGACCACCACTTGGAGATGGAGTAGGGTCTTGGTCAGTTCTGGTTCGCTGACGCAAGCAGTCTAGCTATGGGTCACTAACTGCATTCCTCACTGTTGATGCATCTTAGGTCCCATATATCATTTGATCAATTTCCAGCTGTGTCCTCTCATTGGCCCATGTTTCACTGTCTACCAAGGCTGATGATGACTAGTTGGTAATTAGTCCAGTTCTCATCTGATTTACTCCACTCTACCCCTTTGAATAAATTTTCAACTGTGGTCACCTGCTTAATCGTTGCCTCTGCCTGTGCCATCCATGATATCCCCCGCTTTATTCGCGGTCCCTTAACTCTGAGTATACGTGCTCAAAAACCGCATTTTTACGAGCTGATTTCAGAGAGTACATTTTTAGACATGACTGCCTTTACTGATTTTGCATTAAGTAACTTATTTATAATGATAACATAAAGTGTTATATATTAAAATGTAGAAAAATGAAACATCTATGACATGCACTTAACTTAATTGTTAAGTGGTGTTAAACATGCATGCAACATATACAGTAATGAGTGCAGAAAAGTTTTAAAATTGAAAAAATTGAGAAACACATTGTACTTATCAATATGTATAATTAATTCTGGTAAACTTCTACCCCTAAGCCTACTTTCTTTTTGAAGTACATCCATTTTCACATAATGTAGGAAAGTTGGAGCTGTTTCTGAGCACAAATAAAGTTTTTATCTCAATTTGAATTTTTTTGGTATATTTAGATAAAGCGCACAAATATTTTAACCTTTATTTACAGACATGACTACCGTTACTGATTTTGCATTAAATAATTTATTTATAATGATAACATGAAGTGTTATATATCTAAATATAGAGAAATGAAACCCCTTTGACATGCACTTAACTGAATTATTCAATGATTTTAAACATGCATGCAACATATGCAGTAATGAATGCAGAAAAATTTAAAAAGATAAAAAATTGAAAAACAAATTGTTCTTATCAATATGTATAATTAATTCTGGTAAACTTCTACCCCTAAACCTACTTTCATTTTAAAGTACATCCATTTTCACATAATGTAGGAAAGTTGGAGTTATTTCTGAGCACAAATAAAGTTTTTATCACAATTTGAATTTTTTTGGTATATTTAGATAAAGCGCACAAATATTTTAACCTTTATTTACAGACATGACTACCGTTACTGATTTTGCATTAAATAATTTATTTATAATGATAACATGAAGTTTTATATATCTAAATATAGAGAAATGAAACCCCTTTGACATGCACCTAACTTAATTGTTAAGTGGTGTTAAACATGCATGCAACATATACAGTAATGAGTGCAGAACAATTTTAAAATATTAAAAAATTTGGAAAAAAGTTGTACTTACCCACAAAAATAATCCAATTTGGAAGCCTGGAACTCCTAGAACCACTTTCATCCAATTATATGGAACACATACAAGTTTCACTTGTTTTGATTACTAAATAAAAATGTTTCCTTTTGAAATATTCAGGTCACATATTGAAAAATCATGACGAAAATAAACTATGTACACACTTTATACACAACTGATATTTACCACAAACTATTTTCTTTCACTATAAGCAGCAAAACAGTTATTTGGATGTAGATGGGGATTATTTGTGCATCCTTCACAATAAAAGGATGTCCTGACCCTTACTTGATGGGTGCTGCAAACGACACAGTTGCGATGAGACTTGGATTTTTTAATTAAATGGTTTGTTCCTCCTAGTCTGTTGACTGGATTGTTCACTTGATTGCCATGTCCAATCCTGGGAGAAATTTGGTGGAAATCCACAGCAGCAACAAGAGAGAGCTCATTGACAAGTTGTCGTTCAAATTGAAGAAGGCTCTGTTTTTTGGCATTTGTTGTTCTTGACAGTGCAAATAATTTATACGCATTGAGCTGAGCTATTTCAAAAATCCAGAAGAAAATTTTTTTCTTGTTCTTCTGCTAAATGTGCCATATGTTACAATGCTTTGGTCCACTCTGTCACATCCATCCATTCATGTGTTGATTGTAATAATCAATCATCAGTGGTTTATTTTTTGTTTCACCAAAGCGATTGGTGATGTCCTTGCTTTCCACTGTTGCGCAACTTGAAACAAGAATGCATGGTTTTTTTGGATTGAACATTTTGTGAGCCCATCTGCCTTTCCACCCAATTACCATTTCATCCAAAGACAGCTCCTTGTAAGGGTAAAATGCTTCCTGGAATCTAGATAACTTTTTCTGTAGAAATGGTTCGATCTTTGCTTTACCTTGTGCGTCTACATCACTCACTTGAAACATCGTGTGATATAACATCTGAAACTTATCCCGTATAAACATCTGTCTGTACCAGGGAGTTTGCATAAAGCCTTCATTAGACCAATAACACTGACAAACAACATTTTTCTTTCTTATATAAGAATAAGTGTTCTTAGGTCAGTTTCTTGCGCTGATTTCAAATTTGAAATCCGTTTATCTCTATCACATCGGGTTCTTAAGATTTTTGTGAATAAATATATTTTTGGGAAACCGTTATTTGCTCCGTTTCATTTTTACTATATAACTTATTAAAAATTAATAAAATGCACAATAATTCTACTTTTTATACTGCTAAAAGATGCATGACATATGTTACGCTATTTTTCAAATAGTTACTGTATTTTGAAATAATTCTGAGCGAAATCTGGCTTCTAGAAGTTGTAGAAATTCGACTGATCTGTTCTGTTACGTGTGCGGATATTTTACCGATCCTGTTCACCAGAAAACGTTACACCATTACTAAAGAAAGCATATGAACTTTATTTCGATTCGAAATTTGATGATGCAAATAAATTTTGGAAGCCAAATGCAGTTTCTTCGACTTGTGCAAATACATTGGCAGGTTGGTTACGAAAATCGCCGAAGCATAAGTCGATGCCTTTTGGAGTGCCAGTAATATGGCGTGAACCGACAAATCACGCTACTGATTGTTACTTCTGCTTGAAAAATATCCATGGTTTCACTTTTAAAACTAGAAAGTCTGTGGTTTATCCAAATATTGAATCGGTTTCGAAACCAGTGCCTCATGATCCAATCAACTGTCCGATCCCAGTTCCACCAGAACAATAGCCGTTGGACGTGAATGAACCATCAGAAAGTGATATTACCTGCTTTAGAAACTAATTCTGACTCGGATTATGTACCGGTGAATGATGGTGTTCACACTTAATTAACCATTCAGAACTTTCAGATCTAATAAGGGATCTCGCTCTTACCAAAGGACAAGCGGAATTACTCGGTTCACCACTCAAAGAATGGAATCTGTTAGCGCCCAATACTCCGATATCTAAATTTCGTCATAGACACAGAGAACTTGTTCAATACTTTGAGATGGATGATGACATTTGCTATTGCAAAGATGTAAAAGGTCTAATGGTGCACCTCGGTCATGAGCACATAGTCAACGAATGGCGACTTTTCAACGACTCTTTCAAGACTAGTCTAAAAGCCGTGTTATTGCATAACGAAAATTTATTTTCATCAATTCCAGTCGCCTGCTCTGTTCATATGATATGCAAGAAAGGTGTGGCCTATCAGGGATCGTATGCAGCTCGGGCATAAAAATGTAATACACGAGCCATTAGTTAACAAAGACAGCATCATTTTACATCGTTACATATAAAGTTGGGGCTCATGAAGAATTTCGTAAAAGCGTTAGATAAAACGAGCAAAGCTTTCACTTATCTTCTAGAAACGTTTCCGCAAGTTAGCGATGCAAAGATAAAGGAAAGTATCTTTGTAGGACCTCAGATTAGGAAAGTTATTGCAGACAAACAATTTGAGAACTTGTTACATGGTAGTTAACTTCGCGCATGGATGGCATTCAAATCAATCGTCGATAACTTTGTGGGAAATCACAAATCTGTCGACTATGTGCATATTGTTAAGCAGTGTATAGATGCATACAGAATTATGGGCTGTAACATGTCCCTCAAAATCCATTTGCCCGATTCGCATCATGACTTTTTCCCTGACAAATTTGGCGAAGTCAGCGATGAACATGGAGAACGATTCCATCAAGATATCGCCGTAATGGAGTCACGTTAACAAGGATGGTGGAGTGTGACCATGCTTGCCGATTATTGTTGGATGCTTCATCGCGATGTACCACATGCCATTCACCGACGAAAGTCGACTGCAAAGAAACTCAAGCCTACATAACTGTTATACTTCATTGTACGAATGATGTTGTAATACTGTATGCGTTGTTAAAAAACCTCAATTGCGTATTTCTAAAGATCCCGACCTGATAGAGAAAAACGGTTTGCAGATTTAAAAACAGCGCATTAAAATTGACCAGAGAAACATAGAAATGTTAGAGAAAGAAAAAAAAATTTTTTTTTGTTAACCAGTGTAATCACTAATGGCTGGTTTTTTCACAATTCCCATTGCTATTATCACAGCAAAAAACTTGCACAGTTCTGGAGATGTAACTGGATACCAGTTTTGATAGACAGATCTTTTTGTCGCCGTTTCTGAATTTGACTGACAGAGTCAGTATATGAGGCAATATATTCATTTATAGAAACAGTAAGCTCATCTATAATCTCATTAGTTAAAAGAGCTTTGAGACAATAAAATGCAGAAGAATCAATCATCAGGTATAATATTTGGATTCACACCTGTAATCCTAGCATGAGGCGGTACAAAGCGGAAAGCATTTTGTGTTGAGCCAGCATCAACTTCATTCCACCTAATTTCCTCATTCATTGTACTTGTATAACCATCAGTACTTGTGGGTTCTGCTTCTTTATGGGTTGATCTAGATGTATCTTCTTTTAATCTTTTCTTCATGGGAGCTTTACCTTTTCCTTGTCTTTTCACTGGCCTGGCATTTCTAGTGCTAGTACTACTGTTTGGTAGCAGATCACTTTGTGTGGATTTTTAACAATGGTATAAGCGCCGTACCGTTCAGAAAGCAATGGCAAACTACTGAATGAAAAAAATTGCCTAGAAAAATCATAAACAGCCAATAAAAGCTGGGGTTGATTGCCACGTCCTGTAAAGGATAAGCAACTAACTTTTAGTACTACTGACAGAACCAGCTAGGGGAAACGCCCCCTTCTCATCTGATTCAGTGTTTTGATTACATATATCTTCGCTGGGCAAGATATATTCTGAATCTGAACTGTAATCTTCACTTGATAACTGATCATCCTCATGTTCGATCCAAGAAGAAATAAGTTGTGCTACTTGCACCGCCGATAACCTTTGCTTACAATCATTTGAAGATGAAGCCATTTTGGTTAGAACAAATTTGTTTACGATCAACAGCCGAACAAAACACTAAAAATCAAACTTAACAACTCTTCAAAACGATAACCAGGCTAATATTTGTAAACAGACTGAATACAGGAAATGACTATAAATGTTGGATTGGATAAAACATTGACAATTTTTCATTAACTCTTTGCCGATAGAGACTTCATGTAAAAAGCCCCGTGAACTGGCGAGCCGTAAAATTGGTACTAAACCCGCGCCACTTCACGGGTTAAGAGTTAAAGTCAACGATGTTTTCATGTAGTTTGTGCCTTTTGTCTGATTACTCGCAAATAGGTTTTTAACTGAGCCATCACATATCTGGATCTAATCGACTGTAATCCAAGCATGTACTGCATCGTCACGTGGGGGTATCTCATGTACACTGCAAGACTACATGCATTCCTTCATTTTGAATGTGTTCCAATCATTCACATTGTGATATTAACAGTGTGAGTATTCCCAGACCATGCTCGATGACAGACATGACTGACTGATTATACTGGAGAAACAGTAGTCTCTGTTCCAGGTGCGCTGCGGCCATTGTTTTTAGGGCTGCCAGACCTCTGTTGCACTTTTGTATGATTAGATCAACATGGTACTTGTATGATAACACGCATGTCAGACTCACAATCCATGCTTTGTAAGGTCCAAAGTGGATGGCTCCACTGAATGGAAAACCTTGAAGGCATGAATCTTCAGGAACTGGTGTGAATCTACTGTCCTGGGCATGTAGGGGTGCGCGACAATGAAAGAGCTGATAGACTAGCTTCAAGAGCACCCATAGATAGGGATATGGATAAAGGAGAGATGCTGAAGACAATTAATGATCGCCTTTTAGAGAATGACACTGCAATCGATGACTCATCAAGGCTAAGATTGCTGGAATTTGGCATCAAACTTAAGACCAGAAGGGATGGATGAATGAGAGGATGCATCTGGTGTGTATGCAACCAATGCGCAACAGGAATAATTAGTGTTCATACTCTTTGACATTTGCTGAGGGAGACTGAGCACCTATGGGTTTGCGTGGAGTGCAGTGATGTCGATTCTGATTAACAATACACAACTCTGGTTAAGTCAAATTCTGATAACTAGAATTTTCAGATAAGTCAAATTAATTTTTCTGTCCCAGCTCAAATGTAAACTCACATAAGTAAAAGTTCTGCCTTCATCGCCAAAGTTACAGTACTATGTAGCAGTACATAATTTTTTGGGGTGAACAGGCGATAATCGGTTAATAAACTTCTGATCTTCTGTCAGTATATTACAGCGCTAACATTCATTAAACCAGCACGTAATCGCCATGCCAACTGAGCGAACCTTGGTTGGCGAGAAAAGGGATTGCGTTAAACTAGCAACAGGACTAAACATAAACATCATAAACATAAACCAGTATTTGACAGGCACTCGTAGGAAAGAAGGAAAGAAAATACTAGACACCAGAAAAGTTCCTGGATAAGGGGCATGGACAACTCTATCATCGCTCCCATCTCCTCCCTTAGGTATCACACATGGAGGATCTCGCCACAGGGCATGAACTCCATAGCACAGCCACAGATCCTAATATGTTTATACAGAAATCACACAATATATAAATTTTTTTGTGTTGGGTAGGTTTCCTGATTTTTAAATTTTGCCAGGTCTGAGGCCGTATGGCCTCATCTTTATGATTTTCAACTGCCGAGGGATTTTTAACGTGCACAACCTACCCACAGGACATCCTGTTTGTATGCCCTTATCTGAGTAAGGCTAGGCATCTGACCTCACTACACCGGAAATCAGGAGGGAGTATGACCTCATTATGAATCACTGGTTCTGAAAAAAATTCCATCAATTATATTCCCTGTACTGGAAGTGAACTCTGTGTGTTTAGAATTAGAGGCAGACACCATACCCCTTAGCCACTCCTACCCCCAAAAACTTAAGAAGATGCAGAAATGAAAATTTAAAATTGAAATACCTGTTTTTGAATGGTTAAAATAATTACTTCATGATTTACCTCTTACTCTGATGTAAATGTCCAACTTTTGAGCAAACTTCAGATAAACAGAATTTTGGATAAATAGAACTATTTTAGATGGTCTTCGACTTCTGCTTATTCGGACTGCACTGTATTACATTATTGACTCAAAATTGTCATTCGTTTCCTGTAAACACAGAATATTTGTATCCCATAGATCACATGAAATAAGCCCAGTGTACTTTTTATGACTCGGGTAGAAATTATTTTATGTTTTATTGTGGTCACAGCATAAATTGGTTCCATCCACAGAACTTGCAGTGAAATTCTATAAGTCAGAAACATGAATTTAGCTTCTAGGCTAAATGAGCGGATGTAAATTTGTGTTGGCAACAAAATTAATTGACTGACATTTTGTGAGGAATCCTGTCTGCTTTGTACTTGAAAAACCCAAACAATAATTGAGAAAACCAAAATAAAACTGGATGGCTTACAGTGGAAAACTAGCCATTAGCATAAAATTACAAAGCAGTGACATGGAACCTTTAGAGAAAGAGTAATAAGGGAAAACTATGAAATTCATAAAGAAGAGACACTGTGATATTGACAGGATTAGAAATACTTCTTGACAGACTCATGTGGAACTTTGTATAAGCTTTTTATGACATGCCTGAGGAATCAGTCAGACTATTCTTTACTTGTCCTCACACACACTCCCCCTACCCCATTCAGGAACTACACAAGGCTATTTTTCAGAAAATCTTATTTCTAAGTTTTAAACATTTCTGTTTTCAGATATCATCGAAGAATCTCTCACTATCAAATAGAATTCAGCCGGAATAAGTTTGTTATAGGAACTTTCCGCTTTCCCACCATGAATAAACTGATCGATTATTTCAAATGTCATCCACTATACAAGACAGCAATGTTGACACAGCCAGCCTCTGATGAGCTGCAGAGAGAAGGAACAGATAAGGTCAGTTTTGTATAAATATGTGTACTCATCTGTCTTCTTATCCATTACTTTGTGAGTTACTTTCTCTTTAGCAGTGCAGTCTAATATACTTCACGTCTGTACTTGATTGCCTGCATACAGGTATATCTACCTGAGCAAAATATTGCATATCGAGCAAAAGGGCATCATTGTATGTATCATTCCATCGTCATCAAAGCCTTGAGAAATTGGTGTAGAGAGCAAGCCCAGTAGACATATAAATATTGAAGGGGGCTGCAGCAAACATCATCATCATCATCAGGAAAAAAAGCAAGATAATCTTCATTATTGAATCCCCCAACCCCCTTCCAAAAAAAAAAAAAATAAGTCAAACATCAAAATGTAGTTAATGCAACAGTAATACCCTACTATGCCTATGTAATTGTTAGGAAGAAGGACAGGCAAGATGGCCGGGTGACCAAGTCCATGTTTGGTGCCGAATGCTGGACTGACCATTGCCTCATTGTGTCTAAACTTAAAATTCATATTCAACCAGCTAGGCGCCCTCAGGGGAAGAAAACTCAAAAAAGGCTAGATGTCACCAAACTAAAGAAAATAAAAATCAAACAGTCATTTGCTGACATCTTAGTATACCGTCTCCAATCTATCTCATTAGACAACCACAGTGTGGAAACAATTTGGGCAGCCCCAAGAGAGCAGATCTACAACACTTCTACAGAGATCTTGGGTCCTGCCATTGGGTCCAAACAAACTGACTGGTTTGATTAGAACTCGGATGATATAAAAAAGGTGCTGGCTGACAAACACCATCTCCATAAAGCCTATTTAAATGATCCAAAATCTGCATCCAAGAAAGACGCTTTCAACAATATGCGTAGAATCGTTCAACATAAACTACGCCAGAGATTGACTCATGGCTGTAATAAAGCAGATGAGCTCCAAGGTTTTGCTGACATCCATGACATGAAAAACTTTTACCATGCACTCAAAGCGGTCTTTGGTCCAACATCATCAGGATCATTTCCCCTCCTTAATGCAGATGGAAAAACACTAATTACAGACAAAGAAAAAATTCTCCAATGCTGGGTCAAACATTTTAATAATATTCTGAACCAGCCATCATCTATTAATGACGAAGCCATCAACCACTTGCCCCAGTTTCCTATAGATGAAGCGCTAGATGATATACCAACTCTGGAGGAAACTCAAAAAGCGATTCGTCAACTTTCTAGTGGAAAAGGCCTTGGCTCCAATTCAATTCCTGCTGAGGTCTATAAAGATGGCGGTACAGTTCTGATGGAGAAACTTCACATGATCTTCCAACAAATGTGGCAGAGTGAAACCATCCCACAAGATCTCAAAGATGCGTCAATCATACATCTGTATAAACGTAAAGGTAATCGCCAAGCCTGTAACAACCCTCGAGGCATCTTTCTACTATCAATCATAGGGAAGATATTCACCAGAATCCTTCTGTATCGCCTTACGGCTCATCTTGATGAAGGTCTTCTACCTGAAAGTCAGTGTGGATTCCGGAAAAAACGTGGAACCACCGATATGGTGTTCGCTGCAAGACAGCTACAAGAAAAATGCCAAGAACAACACTGCGACCTGTACACAGCTTTCATCAACTTGACACAGGTGTTTGACACGGTCAGTAGAAAGGGTCTATGGAAGATCATGGCAAAATACGGCTGCCCAAAGAAATTTATCACAATAGTGCAGCAACTGCATGATGGAATGCAGGCTAGAGTTCAGGAAAACAGCGAGCTATCGGAGCCCTTCCCCATCTCAAATGGAGTTAAACAAGGGTGTGTACTTGCACCGACTCTGTTTGTTCAGTATCATGTTCTCTGCTATGCTGACTGATGCTTTCAGAGACGGGGACATAGGAATCGACATCAGATATCGTATTGATGGAAAATTGTTTAACCTTAGGAGGCTTCAAGCAAAAACCAAGGTCAAATCACACACCATCAGAGATCTTCTGTTTGCTGACGATTGTGTCCTTAATGCTGGCTCAGAGGCTGATCTGCAGAATAGTGTGGCTAGATTCTCCGAAGTCTGTTCCAACTTTGGGCTTACCATCAACACGGAGAAAACAGAAATCATGTACCAACCAACTCCTGGCACAATTTATACTGAGCCAATCATCAAGGTAAATGGTGAGAAACTCAAAGTTGTGAACAGATTCACATACTTTGGTAGCACACTATCCCAGAACGTTGCCATTGATGATGAGGTGAACACCAGGATCTCCAAAGCCAGCATCACATTTGGCAGACTACACACCAACGTTTGGCATCGAAGTGGCATTAGTCTACAGACAAAGCTGAAGGTGTACAGAGCTGCTGTGCTTCCAGTGCTGCTGTATGCATGTGAAACATGGACTGTATACAGGCACCATATGAAGAAGCTTAACCACTTCCATACAGTCTGTCTCAGAAAGGTGATGAACATCAAATTGCAAGACAAGATCCTGGAAACCACTGTTCTTGACAGAGCTGGTATCCCTAGCATCGATACTATTCTGATGCAGTCACAGATTCGCTGGGCAGGTCAAGTAGTCCGCATGCCAGACCATCGGCTGCCAAAAATACTCTTTTATGGTGAGTTGCAGAAGGGTAGATACTCCCATGGTGGCCAAAAGAAGCCCTTCAAAGACACGCTTAAGATTTCATTAAAAACCTTTGGCATAAACCCTGACACATGGGAAGCTGCTGCGCAAGACCGAACCGCTTGGTGCACACCTTTTCATAACGGTGCAGCGGCATTCGAGGCATCCAGAAAAGCAGCTGCAGAGACAGGCTAGAAAAGCCTGTGTAATAAAACCTTCACCTGAAGCGAACATCCCCTGCCCACACTGTCCAAGATCTTTCCAGGCCCGTATCGGGCTCATCAGTCACCTTCGTACCCATAGACTAACTTAACATATTCCTAATAATTGGATGAACAGAGTGATCTTCATCACCCATGATGGACGAACAACACAATACCCTACTGACAACTTATACAGCAGTGTAAGCTGAAAATAGAAGGAATAAGAAGAAAGGCAAGATAATCTTTATTATTGAATCCCCCTCTTCCCCCAACCCTTTTCCCCCCCCCAAACAAAAATTATTCAAACATCAAAATGTACTTAATGAACAGTAATACCCTACTAACAACTTATACAACAGTGTAAGCTGAAAAATAGAAGGAATAAGAATAAAAAAGCAAGATAATCATCATTATTGGATTCCCCCTACTCCAAATAATAAATAAATAATAAACAAATCAAACATCAAAGTATAGTTAATGCAACAGTATTACCCTACTGATAGCTATACTACAGTGTAAGTAATAACAACAAGAAAAAGAAGGAATAAGAAAAAAAAGAGCAAAATATTCTTCATTATTGGATTCCTCCACTAAAACAAAAGAAATTAACTGAGTGCTACTAGACTCTACACTTAACACACATAAAAATATAGACTGTCATTAAGGAGGAGACTGTATTAACTACCGAATTGAAAAACACACTGTGGCCGAATTAAACTTTGTTCCCATTTTCATTCTGTAGGTGTATGAAGGATTTAATCTGTAGTTTTCTTAATTTTAAACAGATTTTTATAAATTCTATGTCATTTTGATGATAAATGAATGTACTATTGCCTAAAGCTGGTAAAAGGAAAACTTACTTAATATGGTAGATATTATAAGTAATGTAAAATGATTGACAGACAAAAATCAATTCAAGTTTGTTTCCAAATTATCAACTTATGTTCAAATTACTTGTTTCTGTAATAGGTAATACCTTTCTCTTGGTGATTATCATGTAGTATATCCAATAACAAGAACAACAAGCCCAAGAACACACACATTGACTAATATTTACACTATTGGTAACTTACATGAACGACCCAGAGTCCGCTGGGAGGACAACATTAGACAATCTTTGAAGGACCGAGGACTAGAATGGAACCAGGCCAGGAGGAAGACAGCCAATAGGATAGTCTGGCGCTCTCTCTTCCAAACCTCTACACCTCACGGTAGAAGGGGAACGACTAAGTAGTAAGTAACTTACATTATCACACCTATGCCACTTCAAAAAAATGTCTGAAATTTTTTTCCCCAATTTTGCCCTGTAGGTGTTGGGAGAAATTAAGCTGTAGATTTATTAATTTTAAACAGATTTATATGAATTCTATGTAATTTTGAAGACAGATGAAGGTACTAGTGCATCAAGCTGAAAAATATATGTTTATTTAGTATGGTAGATATTATCACTAATATAAAATGATTGAAAGAAAAAACAGCATGCAACATTTTTTTTAAATTATCAACTTACCTGCAACTTGGTTGTTCCTGAGGCAGCTAATGTTTTTTTTTCTTGGTGATTGTCATGTAGTATATCCAATGACAAGAAACACAAGCCCAAGAACTCACACACTAGCTAATAAATACACTATTAATGACTTAGATTATCACACCTACACCACTTCCAAAAAATCTCAGAAATTTGGAATAAATAGCACCTTTGAGAAAACACGACATCTATAACTTATTTACAGTATGTCAATGTCTTTAGTGAGTTACAGCTGAAGGATCATGTGTATGGTACAGCCTAAAACAGCTCTTTGGATGGAGATGGGGCTTTTTGGGGCAACCGATGTAATAAAAATTTGATCTGGCTCGTTTCGCAGGTGTTGAGCACACTATACAGTTCCTATCTTTGTCGGTGTAATCCACAATATGCTTTGCACCCTCAAATCTTTTAACTTGGTTTCCTAAAAATTTCCTACCTTTCTTGTTGCCACTGGTGGCTAACTAGATCAGGTGGAGTTATGGAGGCAGCCTTCTCAGTCAACTGATCAATCAGTTTGTCTTTGAAAATTTTCAATGACACTGACTTCTCATCAGTATGACTGAGGGTGTATAATATATGGGCATTTACCTGGGACACCTCTATAATCCAGTAGAAAATTTTTTTCCACCATTTTCTAGTTTTTCTTTGGAAATTGCCATAGTAAGCTACCATTTGATCATTGTGGTCACATCCATTCATGCAAAAATTGTACCGGTGTACTGGTTTGGGTTTTTCGACTAAGTTGTGACTTGCACCATCTCAACTGATGTTTCAGTGGACACAACAATACTTGGTTTCTTTGCCTTTTTGTCTCGCCAAGCAACACATATCTGAGATCCATCACCATTTTTGTACCACCTGGCTTCTCAGTGCTGGAGGGAGAGGGTCTTCAGTTGAAGGGGAAAGTTTTTTCTGTTGATGTTGACTGTGCCAGTATAATGAATCCCCCTACTCAACAGATAGGTTATCAGTGTATCCACAATGTAGTATCTGTCAGCAAATACATTGTGGCCCTTCCCAATTCCTTGTAGCAAGAAATCAAATACCTTCACTGCCTGACTTGTTGTAGAGTCATTAGCAAGAATATATGATGTATTCTTCCCAAAGTATGTCAATACAGAATAGACATATCCTGTGGCAGAATCACACAATCCAAAGGTCTTAATGTGATACTTGCTTGGCTTTGTTGCATTGTACTGCTTGTGTTTCCAGTGTCCATTATACCCAATAACCAGTTCGTCAATGGCTAAATTCTGAAATGGATCAAATGCATCCTGGAACTTCGCAACGAGCAAATTTAAAAAAGATTATATTTTGTCCTTCCCTTCTGAATCAGCATCTCCAACATGCATCATTGTATGGTAAATTATTTCAAACCTAGATCTTGAAAACAAATTGTCATACCAGGGAGTATAATTATGTGGTGTCTGTGCCCAATAATCTTTTACTGATGGCTTTTTATCTAAACCCATCGCAGTTGTTACTGCGAAAAATTTCAAAAGCTCATAGTCAGTGACAGGTTTCCAAGCAGCAGACGAAGATCTTTTTGAAGATGGAGGTTTGGAATTCTTTATGTCAGCATATTCATTTATTACTATGACCAAAGAATGGGAAACATCTGGTGTCAGTAAAGTAAGCCAGCAATCAAGCACAGAGGAAGTTGCATCAAGATTTGCTTGCAGACCTGGTTCACGAGTTGGAACAAAATAAAAACTATTCGTTGTTTCACCCTCAGTCACTTGCTCCCATTGTTCTCTTTCTTTAGTTACTTTATTTCCTGCACTATTGGTAACTCTAACTGAGGTTTTTGCTCTTTTACAACCCACCGATGGCCCAGGACTTCTAATATCTTCGCTATCATCACTGCTTGAATTGTCACTACTACTGTTATCACTGCCAGAAAAATCACTATTTGAATCAATGTCCACATTGTTTTCACTGTTCTCCTCGTCGCTAGATCTATCAATCAATTGCTGAAACAAGTTTCTAGCCTGTTCAGCAGTTAGACAAGGTGTACGTGTGTTTTTTGTGGCGCTGTCACTCATTGCCATAGTAAACAGTTTTGCGATTTGGTAAGTAACTTGAAACGTGTGAAAAATATGAATATAATATCAATTTTCAATGGCACAAATTTACCCACGCTTATGAATGTTGTCTTTCGGTGGTCAATTAAAATCTCGAACCAGATCGGAAAGTGTTTCGGCACATATTTCATTCATTTTCTTACTAAACTTAGAAAGCCGTTGTGGGCGGTTTGCGGTCCAAATGTGTTTCTTTTGTGAGCCGATGGCAGCGGCTTGCGGTAGTTAATGTGTTAATGAATTATGGACAACTGTGATTCACCATTTTTGTTCCATTCACATTCATCTGTCTCTAGCTGTTTTAACCATCACTTTCACCCATCTGAATAGATTATTGAATCTTCTGACCTGTTGCAGTGAATTGTTGTTTTTTTATTTTCCATGGATCATAAATTTGTGTGTGTATGTGTAATCCCCAATGCCATTATTCATCACTTTAAAATATCACATGTAAGGTAGAGTAAACTATTTTAAAGAATCAGTCATCTAAATTGCACTTTCCACTGTGATTATAGTAGAACTAACTTGATAAGAATATTTTAATAAAGCTGAAGATGTTATTAATGGTTTCATATGTTTTGGGATTTATTTTTTTTTTCGGTGGACTTGTGTCAGTCCTGTGTCAGATAATTTTTGTCTGTAAGAAATAATTGGAATAGCTTCTTAAGTATGCATGCCTCACTGTAACACAAGATTTCCATGAATAAATTGAACTGAGATGTTGGGGTAAAGGTGCATTGACCCAGGACAGTGTAAATATGATTTACTTTATTTATAATTATTAAGTAAATAAATTAAAAATTAATTATTTATTTGCAGGATATCTACTTCAGTCCTGAAACATACTGTGACATCCAACACGAGGACAAGTTGGTAAGTTAGATCTTTGTTAATTTTTCTACTAATGTCTTTAATTTTATAAGAGACAGTCGTGTGTGCACGTCTGTAAACTTTGTCTTTACGTTTCCACCTTTACAGTTGTGCACTTTTTTCTAAATGTCTTAATTACTTGACTGCATATGGAGGCAACTACATTTAGGTTATGCATGAGCTTGGTAACCTCATTATGTTAAACAAATTGCTACCAGAAGCCACCACTACAATAGCACTTGAATGCTTTGGTGCATTCTTTCTGCAAAGGGACAAACAGCAGAGGTGGCCCTATGTTCCATAAGGAGCGAAAAGAGAAATATATATAAAATATTAATCTTTTTAACCTGTCTGTAAAGAGAGTTATTATATGTTTGCATGAGGTTGGATGACTAGTTCCCTTCCTTGCTGCCTTTGCCTTCCCTAACTCACTATTATTGACATTTACTTACTTACTTACTTAGTCGTTCCCCTTCTACCGTGAGATGTAGAGGTTTGGAAGAGAGAGCGCCAGACTATCCTATTATTGACATTTGATTGTTTCTATTTCCAGGTAACAGTCAGAGCATTGTATGATTTCCACGCATCCTCTGAAGATGAACTGTCATTCAAAAGAGGCAGCTACATCACAAATGTTGTCACCGCAGATCAGCCATGGTAAGTGAACACATTTCTTGATTCCATTTTTTTTTGTTTCCACCACACTTGTCTTGCTCGTCAATGAAAGCTTTTGACAAGCACTCACTTACAAGCATCTGCAACTTCTTTGTTTTGTTATCATTTTTATTGTTGTCTGTTTGCAGGCTTTACAATTTGATATTTAAACTAAAAATTATGTTTTTATATGGGTCTCACCTCTTTTGACTCTTAAATTCTTGCTGACTTCTGCTGCAGGTGGCGAGGTGATCATGCTGGTAATGTCAACAAATTGTTTCCTGCCAACTATGTCCAAATTGTGGAAAATGATGCTCAAGATGATTGCAACAGTGGACCCTCCGAGACTATGCTTCGCCTATCTGATTGCCACATTGGTGGGTGTGGTAAATTTGGTTTGCATCTTACAGTAGAAATATTTTTTTATGGCACCATTTCTCAAAGAGCATAATATTAGCACATGACACACCCACAGTCTTTTTTTTTCTTTTAAATCATCATTTTCAATTGTTGTCATACATGGACACAGTTAAGAAATTTCCATCTACAACAGTCCTGCACTTTGTTGTCAGTTTCTCAGTTTGTATTTCTTTCATGCTGGAGGTTGGAGTTCCACATCAGATACCCATCTCCATGTGCCTGTGGGTCAATCTTTCTCTCTACTCTCTTGTGGTCTAGTCCATCATCTCCTTCATTTGATCTTGAGACTCATATCCTTTTTCTATCTCTTCTTTATTTTACTTTTACAACCTATCACCTTTTTTCTTTATGTTTTTTTTTTATTATTTGACATCGAAGATTATTTTATCTGTTTTTTAAAGTTAAAATATAAAAATGGGGTAATTAAACCTTCGCTGCAAATTTATCATTGGAAACTCCAGTTCAAAAGTGGCTTTTGGTGATAGTATGTTACTCTAAGTTTCTGTTTAAAAACAAACATTGTACTATAATTACAACAGAAGATATGAGAGTCTGAAAAAGTGCAAAAAGTCGTTTTTTTTCAGTTTTAATATGTCATCATTGTTACGCACTGACATTAACAGAATTCAGAAACTGTCTGTACTCAATGTATACATTAATATAAAATAGATATGTTATAGAAAATGGTCATCACTGAAAATTTTTAGCAGCATGCTTCAAATAGGAATTATTAAAAGATGAACTGACAAGTAATTAACCTTGGTTACATTTCTATTACTTGTACTATACAGAGTGCACAGGCATAAAATAATACTGATATTTTTTTTTTTAAAGTAGCACTTTTGATGCTGTACATTGTAAATAAAAATGTGAAAATATTATGTTAAAACAAAATAATGATATAATTTATTATATGTATACGCACAAAATATCAGAAATATGACTATTACCACTCACAATATTATATACACAAACACGCTGAATATATATATAAATCTGCCCTGGCCCCAAATATATCTCTCATATTTCATTCACGCTTTCGTTTTTTCCTGGGGGGAATTTGTAAATTGACAGATGTAGAAATTTGTAGCAAATGCGTTTCCATTATAAATTTCAACTGTGAACTTATGTTACTATTACAGCATGCTCGTCTTTCAATCTTAGATACTGTTGAATATACAAATTCTCCACCTTGTTCTCCATGCATGCCCATTCCATATCCATGAGTTCTGATCCAGTTTGAACAAAGTTTTTCTGATATACGCTGTTTAGGAATTGTCCTTTTGGGGAAGAGCGTTTTGAACAAAATCAAGTATGTCTCTATTGATGTTTGTAATAATGAGGCTGATTCTTGACATATAGATTTGCTGTGAGAAATGTTGTTGTGTAATTTCTCAAAAGCTTAATTGAGCGAGTTAAACTGTTCTCTAGCAATAAGAGCCCACAAACAAAACCACATAAGTCGTTAAAACTTACCAATGGTGTCTCTGGCCCTTGTCCATCATCTCCCACAAACTCTTTCATATCCACCCATTCATGCACCCATGCTTCTGTTTTTGTCATCTTCTTCTTCTTCTTCTTCTTTGATCCTTAGCCGCCGACCGTCAAAGCAGTCAGTGGCCATCACGCCTAGTGGCATCTTGTAGGGCAACAACAAATTGATTCCACTTTGCTCGGTCGGTGGCCATCCTTCGTACAGTGCCCCAACTCTGGTTCATTCTTTGCATCTCAGCTTCCACAGTCCTCCGCCAGGTTGTTTTTGGTCGGCCTCTCTTTCATTTTCCTTCAGGGGTCCAAAGCATAGCTGTTCTTGTGATGGCATCGGGGTCTCTTCTGAGGACATGACCAACCCAGCTCCAGCGTCTGCCAGCTATGATGGTGTGCATGTCCTCTTGCTTGCTACGAGTAAGCAGATCTTGGTTAGTGATGGTATTTGGCCAAAAGATTCGGTGAATTTTTCTTAGGCATGTTGTGTGAAAAGAGGACAATTTCGACATTTCCTTCTCTGTAACTCTCCAGCATTCCACACCATAGAGAAGCACAGAAAGCACGCAACTCTGGTATAATCTTAATTTTGTGCTTGTGCTGTATTGGGAGGACTTCCAGATGTTATTTAGGCTAAAGAAGGCTGTTCTTGCCTTATTCATTCGATGTTGATGTCTTTGCCTGCCCCACCGTCTGGTGTTACTATGCTTCCTAGGTATGTGAAGGTATCTGTCTGTACCAATTGCTGATTCCTTACTGATATGGGCTCAGGGTTGCTCACATTTAGCGTCATGACTTCAGACTTCTTTAAATTGATATTCAAGCCCACCTGCTGGCTAAACTTATTAAGTCTATCCGTGTTTTCCTGGATGTGTTGATGTGAATGTGCTAGTAGTGCAATGTCATCTGCATATTCCAGATCTTCCAAAGTAGAAAATGTTGTCCATCTTATTCCTCTTGGACTGCCCTCTGTTGTCTGGCGCATCACCCAGTCTATGACTGTTAAAAATAGAGTGGTTTTTTTGTCATCTATGACCTATGAAATTGACTCCCCTACATTAACACGGCGCGCTGTAAAGATAAAATTAGGTGGAGAAAATCTTTAATTTCTCCTAAACATTTTTTTATAATTTAAAACTGTCTAAGCTGATTAGAGTTTAAGATATTTAATTAAGAAGTCCATTACCCTTGGTAATATTTTCCTCAAATGATGATGCTGTTTTGTAACGGCTGCTACAAAGCCAATAATACGAAAAAAGCAACGAAAATCAGCGGAGCGATAGTATTTTGCAGGAAGTAATTTTCTAGCTAATTACTTTAGTCCTGCAATTATTAGGAATGCGCTTAAACTGGTTTACATTTCACGCTTTTTCACGCCAAAGTCAGCTGATATTTCCCGCCAACGTAAACGATCCCATGTTCTCCGTTAACAAGATTTATTCCCTTAAGGTCAGGAGAAAGGGCGCGAAACTAAAGTAGCGACTTTTTAGAAGGCGCAAACAGCCGTGCATAAACCTCCTTTTTCACATTCTTTATTTCTGACAGATAAAGCTTTTGAATTTGTTGCAATTTGGTTACGTTGTCCAGTCATCATAACTTCATTGCTGCCATGAGGCATGCCATTATCATTTACGTTGTCATATGACTTGATTTCAGACTTATATTGATAATCTTACTCGTTTTAATTATCATCTTTATAACTATAATACAATCTACTACATTCTTAATTATTGTTATCTTACAGAATTTCTTAGATAATTTCCTAGTTTGATCTGAAGTCAACTAACAAGGTCTGCCAGATGTAATAGATATGGTCATTTCAAAACTGAGAAAATGTACGCTTGGAAAAAAAAAAAAGCAGCACAAATTAACAAGCAAATAGGTGCATTTCTTAATCATCGAGCACTGTTTGAATAACAAGGAAGATTTGTCCGCCAGAAATGAAGTTATTAAGTTGTTAAAATTGCAGAATTTTGCAATAAATGAAACAAAACCTAAAAGCCAGGAATTTGACTTCCAGTTCTAACAGAACGATTTTCTGATCTGATTTGTCAGCTTTAACTCTTTGATCCATAATTAATTACCATCCTTAGCCAGAATTATTTTTTAAAGAATTCAAAATGGTGAAGTATATTATCATTTAGTGTACATTGTATGGGAATGGTTTCTATGAACATGCACATATTATGCATAAAACTGTTAAAAATGGTTAGAGAATAATATTGTGCACAGTCTTTGTTTGCATTATTACAAGTGCATTTGGTATATATGAAAACATGGTGCATGCAATTTGAGGAACACTAAAACATGCAATGTGAAGAACACTAGAATGTTGACACTAGAGTACAAATTTACTGAAGGCTAATAATTGTTTGCAGAGAATAAAACTTTCTTCTTAGTCTTAAAATCTCAAAGCATTCTATTTACAAAGTAATATAACATCAAAATTGGTGAAATTTAGTGAATTCATGCTACTTTTAATATGGCGACTTACAAAAAAATCACAAAATGTATAAAGTATTCCATTACATAATTTTCAAACAAATAAACTATAATATCACACACAAAAACTTTTGTCAGTTGTTTGAGGTTTTCATAGTATTTCTAGCTTTACCTTCCACCTGTGACTAGTCAGATGCAACTGTAGGTCTAGTTCTGTTGCTTGTCAATGGGCCAAGCTTGGACAACATTCACACTTAGGCTAAATCTAATGTATCTAACATCCTGCATTGCTCCCATCATATGGCAACAAGCTATGTCTATTACACAAATCATCATAACTGTCAGTGATGTTTCTAACTAAACTTAACACAATGTTGAGCTTAAGAGGCTTAGAATTTGTAGGTATATGGCTTGTCCATTTCTCTCACAGTAACAAAGAAAAGCACCAAATGCGTGATTTGTTACAAAAGTATAATAGTATCAAAATTTGTACACACATGCTTATGGAAGTTACTTTATGATTTTAAAACATGGACTGAGTTAAGTGTATGAATTTCTAGGTTTACTATTAACATTAACAGGCCGAAACCAATACTGTGAGCATTGTTTCTCCACAGGAGTAGAAAGAGATGAGTTCTTAGAGCATTACTTTGGATTCAAGAGTTAAAGAGTTAATGTGATTATCCGAATTGGTCATATATACTTTTTAAAACATGTTTACTTATGTCCAGCATGCATTAAACATTCAAACTGATACATGAGCTTTAATTGTTATTGGGATTCCCACAGATGATACAACTCAGTCAAGGGATAGTATGCACTTTTTTGCCTTGGCACATCCCACCCAGCGTAGTGTCATTCACATTGGCTCAAAAAAGAGGCTGGAGACTGACGACTGGCTACGTTTAGCCCAAGAGTGTAGACTGAAAATTGGTGAAGAGGTTAGTGCTTGCAGAGTTGAGTGCTTCGATATGAACTGTTCTAAATGTTTTTTTTTAACTAACTACTTCTTTACATGTAACCAAATAACACAGCAAATTTTTAATATACAAACTGTCCTCATACTTACGACGCCCATCCCATTAATCTTATGTTATTTTTGATTATTTTCATCTCTCGACGTTGGTCGTAAATAGTATTTCTAATTTATTCATAATTTATAATAGTACAGTACTGTACAGTGCAGTACTGAGTAGAGGGGGGAAAGGATCCCGTTACATGCCCATTGAGGCATATTGGGAATATGGTGTTAGGCCCATATTTTCTTGACCATCGGCACACTCGAGGTGATGTGGTCAGCATCAGACCGGCCACCTTAACCTTCCCAGAGTTGCTCTGGTACCCAATTTTTGAGGCTGAGTTGACCCCAGAGCCGTTTGCGGTCTAAATAATCCCACGTCAACTGGGGATAGAACCAAGGACCACCGAGCTAGGAAGCCAGTGCACTAACCACTCGCTACCGCAGCTCCCAGAGGGGGAAAAGAAGGTACTATATTTGGATATTGGAAATCTGATTTTATTTTCTTGAATTTATTACACCATATGTCCTAATTATAACCCATCAAAAGTTAAACGGGATACTTTATAACAAACAAACAAAAAATGTAGTGCAGTAACTATACGTTATAATTTGTTCATGGTACTGTTTCACTATAAACAAAGAGTAAAATTAGTTTTTTTTTTTTTTTTTTAAATATAACACAACAGATCTACACATTTTAAAATTCAGCCATGTTAATTGTTATCATATCCTAATGATGCATATAGTAAAAAGTTATTTCCGACTTACAACCTTTTTGACTTACAACTGGGTCATCAGACAGAACCCTGTCCTAGAGATAGTCTGTAACTAGTTTTCTTAAAGGTCTTTGTAGTCTTCTGAATGAAAGCAGTGTTACTATTCTCAACAATGACTGCTATGCATAAACAGTAAAGGTAGTTCTATAGCAGATACTATCATAGAGAAGTGAAGTTTAGAGACTTCACCATAATAGGTTGAGCTTTATGAGGTGGGGTGACTTGGTCCCTACCCCACTGCTTTTGTCTTCCCTAATTCAAGAACAGAGTCAGGTACCTATTTGCAGCTACGTAGACTGAAGCGTAGAGCCACCAGGTTTTGAACCTGGATACCTGTAACTTTGTAATGAGAGGCAACTAATCACTCTGCCAATACTGCTATGTGTAATTACTATAAAAGCATCTATGGTAAATGGCATTCTAGTATTATTGAAATGTTGTTCCGTTGGTTGACATTTTGGCATCACTCTTAATACCAGTGTATCAGATTTATTGTTATTCTTTTCTAATCAGAATTTAGAGATTCAAAGACAAGAGCGCATGAAGAACATTGCCCAGGAACTTTCAGACCTTATTGTCTATTGTCAGGCAGTGCCATATAACCCTCTACGTGAGTTTTTGCACCCTTTTATCGGAATTACTAACTAAATGCAAGATTTAAACATAAGTACAGCTGCAAAGATGGGATAAACCTCTACTAGCTCAATTACCAAATTATGAAGAATAAGAAGTTAATTACTAGAAATTCTGAATGGTAGTTAACCGGCAATTTTCTCTGGGTTTGTATAATGATACATATATATACATGAACTGGGGCCTTAGAATGTACTTCTGTTATTCATTTATTTTCTTCTTTGCTTCTTATGAAACATGGGACCCACCACCTCAGCTGGGTTTCTTGCAGGAAGCCTGCACCAGGTATTCTTCCAGCAGTTTGTTTTTATTGAAGAGGTTGCCAGACCCAATACTACTTATTACTTAGTCATTCTTCTTCTACCCTGGGATGTAAAGGTTTGCCAGAGAACACCATACTATCCTATCGGCTGTCTTTCTCTTGGTCTGGTTCTAATCTAGTCCTCTGTCCTTCAGGGATTGTCTAATGTTGTCCTCCCAGCAAACTCTGGGTCATACTGGAGGTCTGGATCCCTGGCTCTTAGTATCCCATATTTGTTATGGTAGTCGATCTTCTTCAATTCTGCATACATGACTAAACCATCATAATTGGAACTGTTTCACTTGGGTCTGCAGGGGCTGGGTTCTGAGGCCATGACGTGTTGTATAGTTTCTAGCCCCATACACAACATCATATTAATCAAGTTTGTTTACTATCTGTTTATTTTTTATTGTTATTATGGGTTGTGGTTGATTGTTTTCACAGAGGCAAGCATTTTTTTATCTTCATATTGTGTTTCCTATAATAAAATAAATTGAGGTGATAGGAAACACAGTACGAGTGTTATTGCACCAGGCCATGATTAGAGTAATGGATCAGACTCACGAGACTAATATTGAACACTCCCTGTGACACTTCATGTTTAAGTGATGGGAGCAATAGCTCTTGCTTGGCAATACAATGCACTTGATCAGCTAGTACAAATGAAGACTCTTTGGAGGCTGAGAATGCAATGACAGATTACAGAGAAAAAATATTGTGTATTTGATGCAGTCTTTGTCATTTCTGTTAAATTTTGAGACATGACTGCCACATAATTTAAATGTGTGGTTTTTTTCCAGGTGCTGGGAAGTTCTGTGAAATATCTTCATTTAGTGAAGAACGCCTTGGCCGAGATGATAAGCATATTATTCAGTGGGTATTTGTTCATTCTTTATGCTTCAACCACTTTGATATTCAACAACAGTATTTTTGTAATCTTTTCATATTCATTTACACTGAATTGTTGCAGATCTCAAATTACTGAGCGAAATCCTGCTATAGTTGTTAGATTGAGATGTTGGAATGTATGTTGATATGTTTGACCATTCTAATACAAAAAATTATTGAAGAACTCCAATTACAATTTACCTAAGCTCCACCTTGTACATATGTGAAGAAAATTTATGCACGGACAGGACTTGGCCATTACTAAGAGAAACCAGTGACGTGCACCTAGCACATTGAATGATGTTGAGGGGTGTCTTTCAAAGATCTTTCAGCTATTTTCATTGTAGGTACTCGCCAAGAGAAACCTGCACACTTGAAGCATTTTTCTCCTTCCACTAGTATATACTATTGCCCTTCATCATAGCGTCGTTTTCCCTTTGTGCTCCTTACAGAGCATGGAACCAGTACTCCTGCAGCTGGCTCCCTTGCAGGAAGTCTGCACCAAGCATTCACATGCACCTGCTGTGGTGATTTCTGTGGCAGTTTGTCTTACATAATAAGGTCACCAGGCCCATGCACCACTTCATATTAGTTGCCTTGTACAACATGCCTGAGTGTGCAGTAGTCCTGTTCTTCTTTCTCTCTTCTGAGACCCCCTGGGAACTACATGGGGTCCTTCACATCTTCTTCTTCTTCTGCGTTCGTCCTGAAAACGACGTTGGTTACGTTGTGTCGCCATTTACAGCGAAGCTGCGATATTTGTACCTTTCAGCTCGACACGTCCGTTTTCAGCATGGCATTTTTGGGACCGGGTTTGCAGTCATATGACTAGTTATAAGAAGTTTGTGAAAGTGGAAATTGATATTCAGAGGTAACCTTGTGAGATTTATGGACCAGATTCTGGAAGCTTAAATGTGGATTTTCCAGCGGGAAAATACTTAGTAAAGTTTACCAGCAGGGCATACGACCACACCTGGAATATGGGTCAGCTGTATGGTGTCCAGCATCAAACACCACATTACAAGAGCTAGATAAGGTGCAAAACCAGGCGCTTAGGGTCATCACGGGGGCAATGAAATCAACGCCTATAGTGGAGATAGAGAAAATGGGGGAGGATACAAGCACTGAGAGAACGCAGAGACACGAAAGTGCTAACACAGGCAGAAAAGTTCCTCTGTATGCCGAGCCATCCAATGAAGGACAGATTTCAAAACCTAGCAATGGCTCGATTGAAAAGAAGCAGTTTTATCTACCAGGCCAAACAACTTCGTAGACAAACCTTAGACTTGCCTGAAGTTGACAGCCACCTAAAGTCTGTGCCAGAACAAACCCCTTGGAGAGAGGAGACTGGACTACCAGTATACATCCAGACAAAAGTGAAAGGAGTACTCGACAAGGATGAACAGAACAGCGTGCAACGTAGGACAGTCACTCTCAGTTTCCTGGATGATAAATACCAACAGGACCTCTGGGTCCGAGTATACACGGATGGGTCAGCACAAAATGCAGTAAAGAATGGAGGAGCAGGAGTGTACATAGAATACCCAAACAATATTAGGGATACAGTCAGAGTACCGACGGGGAAATTCTGTAACAACTATGATGCAGAAATCAAGGCAACCAAGGTGGCAACCGAGAAACTGTTGAACACCAATCCCGGTCCACAGCCTGTGGTATTCCTGACAGATGCAAGATCAGCACTTCAAGCACTTCAGTCCAGAAAATTACCAGGTATACAATCTTTACTGTCTGAACTGTGCAACCAGTGCAAGGTCGCGATGCAGTGCATAACTTCTCACTGTGGAATACCAGGAAACGAGAGAACAGACCCCGACTGGCTAAAGAAGGTGCTGCAGACGAGCAGCCGGATGTACCAGTTACGTACCATCAGAAGAAAAAGATGATCAAATCAATCAGAAAGCCACCAACACCAAAGCAGGATGACTTCCAAGCTATGAACAAATTGTCATTCTGCGCCTCAGAACAGGACACAACTGACTCCGCAGCCACATGTATAAAAAATTTAAGATTGGCACCCCAGACTGCAGAGCACATACTTCAAGACTGCCCCGAATATGATGTATTGAGGCAAACCCACTGGCCCAGAGAAACAACACTGGAAGCAAAACTATACGGACCTCTGTATGAACTACAAAAGACTGAAGTTTATACAAGAAACAACATTGCAAATATAGACAATATATTTCAAGTGAACGAAAGAAGAAGAAGAAGGAAACAGATGGAGAAATCATAGCTGACAAGGAGACTTTAGGTTAGCCACAAAGTACCTACATCTTCCCAAGAAAGAATGTGCCAGTGCTGTCAACTATTGGCTTTGCTCCTTGGGAATGATGAGATAAAGTAAAGATAAAAAATATTACTAATATCACAGGTCAAATCTTTCATTACACTATCAAGATTCACAGTAATAAATATTTCCCCATGACACTTTCCTAGAGAGAGAGATCAAGTACCATCTTTTTTTAGGGTCATCTGTAATGGATCTTTTACTTTAAACTGTTAAACTATTTACTGTTCATCACCTGATGCTCTCTTATAGTTCTGTTGTCCTGTTGGCCATTTACCTTCAGCTTTTCCTTCTGGTATGGTTTTCAGCAAAATTATGTCTCCTTATAAGTCTAAAATATGGGATTTGTCTAATTCTGATCTCCTTCGCTAATTCTCTTTTCATTCCAAATGTTTCTAGGACTTCTTTATTTATTTTCTTCTGCTTCCCTGGTCTGTATGCCATTCTTCTAAATAGCCTTGTTTTAAGAGCTTGTTCGTTGATCTTGTTTCTGCATCATAAAGTAATGAAGAGCATATATAACATTTGTGCTTTCGTGAAAATGCAGATTATTGATGATTGAAAGAAAGTTAAATCTGCTTCACTTCTATCTGACATAAGGATATGCTTTGTGAGATTAAGGGGCCGAAACACTTGATTGATGGGGGAACTACTTCTGATCATCAGATTACTTCCTGTTGTATTGTTCTGTTTCCTATCATGCTTTTAAAAATTTGTAGTAAGAAAACATTAGATCTAATTTTGCAAATTCTATTATTAGTCATTGTATCATAATAGCCTAACAATAAAAAAACACTTAGTCGCTCTTCGTATCCCTGCGGTGTAGAGATTTGCCAGAGAGAGTGCCATACTATCCTATCAGCTGTCTTCCTCCTGGCCTGGTTTCAATCTAGGCCTCGGTCCTTCAGAGATTGTCTAATGTTGCCCTCCCAGTGGACTCTGGCTCATCCTGGAGGTCTGGATCCCTGGCTCTTAGTTTCCCATACTTGTCATGGTAGCCGATCTTCTATTCTGCAGACATGGCCAGATCATCATAGTTGGGTCTACAGAGGCTGGGTTTTGAGACCTTGCCATATTGTCTGGTTGCGGACCATGTCTCTTCTTGGTACTTCAACCACCTTCCTCAGATACCTCATTTCTTAGGTTTGGAGCTGGCTTTTATGGGTTGTAGTCATTGCCCATGACTCACATCCATTGATCAAGACTGGAAAGAAAAATAAAACACACGCATGCATATCCACAAAGTTTGACACTTTTAATTTACTTTATCAGAACTAATTGGAAAGTCAAAATAATACTATTATCAGGTATTAGCAATCAGAACTATTATCTGGAAGTAGCAACAATATATAGCATAATTATAGTTCATCAGTGCTTGAACAGGATAGTCTTAACAAAATTCTCCACACCTAAAGGTCTTTTATATTTGGACATGCGCCCTAATATAACTGACTAGATTGAATGGGACGTGCCTCGCCAAAACAAGGCAGAATTTTATTATTTCTTTTTTAAAATAATTTTAAAAAAAAAAAGGATAGTCTTCTTCATAAATGAAATGAAAAAATTCAAGTTTTTTCACTAGGAGAGTGATTGTATCTGATGTTCTTTCACAGATTCAGTTACTCATCTTTTCAAGGTGATTAATGTAGTTTCCAGCGATCTCTGAAGAGACACAGAAAGAATAGGGCTACTGGCAACCACATCATGTAAAACAAATTGCCACCGTTACAAGGGCATTGGACTGCTTGGCACAGGCTTACCTGCACAAGCACCAGCTGCAGAAATGGCTCCCTACTCTGCAAAGAGTGCAAAGGAAAATGATGATGATGAATATGAGTATCTTCTTCTTCTTCCGTCCTTAGCCAACAACCGGCAAAGCAGTCAGTGGCCATTACGCCTAGTGGCGTCTTAAGGGCAACAGCGAATAGATTTTCTCTGCCGTTGTTCCCATCACGCCTAATGGCGTCTTTAGGGCAACGACAAATCAATCCGTTTGCTGTTGTTTCCGTAATCAAAGTGACTGGCAAACGGGTGATCAGCCCGTTGGGGAATATGAGTATAGAATTAACAAAAACTGTTGTTATCAGTAGCTTTTGTTTGACAATAAAATAATGGGCTTAAGTTGCTGGGCCTGATTTAAAGCCTAAACTTTCAAGATTAGTGCACTCTCCTAGTCTTGCCTTTCTTCCAATGACCACTTCAGTGTGGTTGCGCTCAAGACTCCTGGTGACGTAACTCATGAGGTCAGTAAGTTTTGCTAGCCATCCCATCTCAAGAGAGTAGTGCAGATGATAGCTATTTGTAAATGTATGAATGGTCATATCACATGATTAATATATCACACTATTGTTGATCTTGAGTTTAACTGTAGACATAGAATAGACTGGCATATATCACACCGTTGTTGATTGTCAGATTATAAATTTGGCAAATGTTGGAGATCACTGACTGGAAAAAAAAGCTCACATTTCGTACATGACAGTTATGAGAGACTACCGTTTTGGGACAAAGGAAAGAACACACACTCACATTCATACAATTTGAGACTTTTAATTTACTCTCTTTACACTAATGGGAAAGGTGAAATGATACCATGGTCAGGTACTGGCAGTCAAAGTTATCTGGAATTAATGCACTGTATATCCAAATTATAAACAGTCAGAGGTTGAACGGGATGTAGTTCTTCATAAACAAAAATAAAAATCTCATTTAATTTGTCATTATTTTCTCAATTATCTTTCTTTAGGTGTGGCTATGTTCTGAAGCCACGTTTTATGAATACCGCCCACTACAATCCCTCAGATATCATGTCTCTTAGAAAGGATGTTGAAGCTGTTATTCTAACAGTTACAGTATTAGGAGGAAGAAATCTTGGAAGTATGGCCTCAGCCGTTGGAGATATGCAACCATTTGTGGTGGTGGAGGTACTAGGCTTGCCCCTAGACTGTCAAAGAGAAAGAACAAGGATATCTCAAGGTAAGTTTAAAGAACTTGAGTGATGGAGATGGTAATAGTTAGTCTTGAAGAAATGATAAATAATGACTTTTGTATGTGCTTATATTTCTTTTTACTTTCTGTGTGAGTGTTTCAGTATAATCTACATGAGGTAGAAGAAAATGTGTGTGTTGTGCATATGTCTGTCTCTCTATCTATCTGACTGTCTCTTTTTCACTATATGTGCATGTGTTTTTACACATATATGTGTGTATACTCATATTCAGATACTTGTTTGTTTAGTTGATTTAATGCATTAATTAAAGATAACTATTGTCTGATAAATTCAACAGAATGATAAGGCTGATAACAACAGCAAAAGAGGAAGAAATGGAAGAGAGAAAAAAGCAGAGTTGTAAAAAAAAAACCAGTTTATGTTTATCTGTTCTCATTATCATATGTTCAGGTAAATGCAATATTGGATGACTACGGCATGAATAAAAAACTTAAATAGAGACCTCAACCACTTAGGAATTGGTGGGGATCAACTGTCCTGGTCATGCAGTAGTATATGGCAATGAGAGAGCTGATAGACTAGCCATGAGAACATCCATAGTGCGGATACTGGATTTGGATAAGGGAGAGCTGATAAAGATAATTAATGTTCGCCTATTACAGGCCGACACTGCAGTAAGCTTAAATCTAGCAGAGGTGAACATATGAGAGGATGGTTAATGAATTAAATCGCTACAGGAACAATTAGTATTCATACTTTCAACATTTGCTGAGGCAGACTAAGCACCTTTGGGTATGTGCGGAGTGCAATGATGTTGATGCTGAATAACAAAAACAACATCAGACAAATAGTGAAACAAGATTAATAATTTTTTTTTATCTCTCTGCTTTCAGATAAAAACATATTGAATCCAATGTGGAAAAATGAGGAATTTGTCTTCCACATCTCCTGTCCAGATTTGGCTTTTGTCAGATTTGAGGTCGGGAGTGAAGTCAACGAGGCCTCTTGTCTTAGTCAAGCCACATTTCATCTGAAGAGCATTCGGCAAGGTGTGTGTTTCATTAAACATGATGTATTGTCAAGAAAATTCAGAAAGTTTCTGAGAATTATTCTACAGTGTTTTACCAGTGTGTGAAAGTGCACTTGGGAATATACAGCATGCAAGCACTATCTTAAAGACATTTTTAAAAATAGCTGTCAGTGTTTACAAAAATAAGTATCGTTTTTGTAATGAACCCTTGTGGTAACGTCTGTGATACAAAAGTTATCATTACACTCCACAATGCAGAATCTCCACTTTGTTAATGTTCATATTATATTATGTCTGTAATCAGTGTTCCTCCTTCTCTGCATGTTCTCCCTGTCTTTCTTTCCGGGCATCAAGATTGATTATTATGTAGTTAAATAATGCTAAAAATACACCTCATACATTTTAGTGTAATAATTAGTATTTAAATGGGAGCCGCGCTAGCGTAGTGGTTACCACACCACGCTGGCGACCAGGTGATCCCAGGATCAAACCCGGGTGAGAACATTTGAAGATTTTTCGTCGACCGGGATTTGGACTGGATTAACTCGAGCCCTGGCGAGAACATTTGAAGAAGTATTGTCGACCAGGGACTGGCGGCTCCTGAGCTGACCCAGCTCTAATGGGTACCTCCGAAATCGGCAAATATCTGCCTGAATGGTGAGGGACACCTGTCTCTGTGCAAGAAAAATGGGATACTCACATAAAATCAGTCTCAGGTTAGATATAATAACCTGAGATTTCGCCTCGAGTATTAGCAGGCGTACGAAAAAAAAAAAATTTTTTATCTGATTGGGACTATCTGGGCTTTCATTGTCGTAGCGTCTGACTTGGAAGTAAGTGCACAGATAGAGTCGTGAAACTGAGCTTTATGCATATATATCTATAGAGATGTTTGCTGACTCTTTTAGGATATCGCAGTATTCAGCTTCAGAATGCTTTCAGTGAGCCCCTGGCAATGTCTTCGCTGCTTGTGCACATTGACATCAAGAACCCTAAGGTATTTAAGTACATGTTTTTAATTTTGTTCACAAGCCATTTATTTCAGAAGTGAAATTTTAGAGTTGGATAGTATATCAAATGCACTGGCATTTTTTTTTTTTTTTCAATGCCTGGCAGGAAACCTTTTTCTATTTCTTAGCATTTTCAACATTTAGATCTTTAGAAAATTCTTTACTAAAAATTGTCCACTTCAAATGTTTAGTGGAAAATAATGCCAGAATATTACTCACAAGATAAATTATTTGTCTAGAATCCGAAACTAAGCAATAAGAATCAAAACAGGGTGCATGAAGTCAACACCCATTGAAGAGTTGGAAAAGATTACATACTTCCAACCGATGGAGGATAGAAGAGATAGCAGAGCCCAGCAGCATGCCGAGAAATTCAGGAGACTGATAGACTACCCAATGTGCCAGAGAATAAATGGTCTTGGCATGTGAAGACTTAAGCGAAGCAACTTTGTAGAAACAACCAAAACAAAGATTACAGCAGATCCTATCAATGCTATATCAACATCTTAGCCCATAAAACCTGCCCCCATAAGCTACCAGATTGGAAACAACAATGCTTCCCTGAAATGATAGAAAATATTCCAGGTTTTGAGAGAAAGAATAGTCAGACTGAAACAGAAAGAAGAGCCCTAACCACAAAATAAATAGATAAACATTACCAAAGCAACACCTGGATCCATGCATACACAGATGGATCAGCAACAAATGCAACAGAAGATGGAATGGGAGGAGTCTTTCTGAGCTTAAGCAATGCACACAAAAAAAAGCTGTCAGTTGCAACAGGAAAATTGTCAAGTAACTTCAGAGCAGAGGCAGAGACCTTAAAACTGCAGCAAAAGTTCTAATGACAAGAAAGCTCTGAGATACCAGTAGCTATCTTCAAAGGTGCATTGTCAGCAATTGCAATGCTGAACAGTCAGAATAATGCTGACGTAGATGACCGAAGAGTACCACTACACAAATTATGTCAGCAATTCAAAAGAGTTGTGATACAGTGGATCCTATCTCACTTCAACATCCCCAGAAATGAAAAGACTGACAGATTGGCAAAGGAAGGTGGAAAGCTATCTCAACTTGACACAAGCATAACTTATGAAGAGGCCAAGGGTTTTATCAGGAGCAGATACAGGAGCAAATGGGAAGCAGAGCATCCAAGCCACCAAAAAAATGACGCATATTACCAGCTCAGCAGAAGTGAACAAGTGGTAATCTTCAGACTTCACACAGGTCACTACGGACTGGGATACCATCTATTCAACAGCTAAAGATAGGAACTACTGATGAGTGTAACTGTGGTACTGATAAAATTACTGCTGAACATCTGCTTCAAAGGTGCCCAACATATGAGGTACAGAGAAAGTGCATATGGCCGTCACCAGTACCATTCCTGGAAAAGCACTATAGAGATACCAAAAACCTCACAGCTGACCACTGCTTTCTTGGAACATATCAGAAATTGACATCTGAACGTGAACGAAGAAGAAGAAATTATTTTGTCTCATTATTAACATTTGTATCATCATCATTTCCCTTTGTGATTTTTACGGAACTTGGATCCACCACTGCAGTTGCTTCCCTTATAAAACAACCTGTACCAATTATTCTTGTACTCTTGCGTAGGGGGGGGGGGTAGTTTTTGTAGCAAATTGTTTTACATGATGAGCCCCATGCACAACCTCTTGCCTGAGGGAGGTGTAGTTATTTTTTTTTTTTAAATCTCTTCATAGAGTCCCAGGAACTTCACAGAGTATCATTATTATTATTCTAATGGTAAATGGTAAATGGTAAAAGTATTTATCTACCCTTCCAAGATGGAGGTGAAATTCGTTTCTCACCTTAGACGGCCAGTATAAAAAAAAATCATCAGGAATGTGTTAGATGGATAGTAACCACCTTTTGTTATTGTTAAATTATAGAATAAAAGATCAAACACCAGTAAGTATTAGTGGTTGTAGATATTTTTATATAACTGACTCGAAACCCTCGGCTAATATCAGTGGTCGGGTTGGATCGGAGGGTTGATCAGTGAGTTAACAATTCACTATCGTAAAACAAGCTATTGTTACCGAAACAGAACCAGGCTCGACAGTAAACATGACTCACTCTAAATGTGCAAAAGCTAAGAGGAGTGGCGTCACAACGAACAACCTGGAGAGCACTGGTTTCTGCCTTATGCGCCGTGTTTGGTGCTTAAAGAATTTATTATTATTATTATTAAATGTCCAACAGAGGTGCATGGGAGAAGTGGCGGATGGTCAGATTGACTGGCTCAAAACAGGCTGAGTGACAGAAGAAAGTAATTGTTATCGCACAGTTGTTGATAGCAGTATAAACAAAAATTTGAGTATCACAACAGATATAGCTAGAATAACACACCTTTTCATTGTAAATGATGCATCAATTTCAAACCTGTTTTGTAGGTTACTTGCTTGAATGTTGCTAAATTTATCTGGCATTCACAATGCAAAAAGAACTTGACTGACATGTGAAAAACTACCTGTGCAAAAATTGCTAGACAACCAATATGATACATTTAAATAACTCTGTGCAAATTTTTTTTTGAGTGTTGGCAAAACTTCTTATTCTCTGCCATCAAAACCTTCTTCTTCATTCAATCATTCATCATTTTTTCACTTGCATTAAACCTTACAGTGCATGGGGAGCCATCACAGACATTAGCAATTGATCTCCGAAATTTGCAGGATAAGCCTGCACCAAACATTCACATGCTGTTGTAGCTGTGGTTTCCGTGGCACTTTGTTTTACATGATGAGGTTGCCAGGTGCATACACAACCTCATATTAGGTGCCTTGTACACGGAAGAAGAAGAAGAAGAAGAAGACAACATGCCTGATGGTGCATTAGTACTATTCTTTCTTTGTCTCTTCAGAGACCCCCAGGAACTATGGGGGGTATATTCATCTTATGTGCTGTATTTCTTTGTTGACAGTGAAATGTCTTTTTTAAGTATCTTTTTTATTCTTGGAAAGTGATCAAATGCAGTAAGAATGTCCCAATGACAATGGATGTTATCATGTGGCCAATGACCTAATGAAAAAACAGGCCACCTCAGAAATGAGGTATGTGGGAACAAGAATAATGAAACATTCAGGTTGAAAGTGGTGCAGACCCCCTGTAAGTCCCACATGGTTTGGCCTTAGATGGGAGAAGATTCGGATACCACGACCTGACAAAGGAAGAATACATAACTTATCTGGCATTCACATGCAAAAAGACTAGCAAAGAGGAAGGAGTAAGGCCAAGTGAGAAGTAAAATAAACTACCAATACAACAACAAAAAATCAATAGACATCCAATAGATACATTTAAGATAATGTCAGCTGAATTTTTTTTTTAAATGGTGGAAAAGGATACAGTAAAACAAAACCTACAAATCCCTTCAAAATGCAACATGGTAAAGAGAGATTAACCTAGCAATAGTGATGGGGATACACCATTAACACTACAGACATTAGGCAATTCCACAACAAATGGCACAGAAATTTAAGCCTGGAAGAACCAACACAAGAGAAACATTCAATGTCATATGCTATATAGAATAAAGAACATTGTATTCCCAAATTATAATCCGTAAAGTGTTGAACTGGGTATCCCATACACAAGACAAACACCAGTATTACTATGCATGGACCAAAAACTAAGAAAAGGAAGGCCAAGGAAAATATGAAAAAGAGACACTCAAAAAAAAGCTGAAGGATTGAGAATGCAAAGAAAAGAATATGGTGAGTGATAGATAGAAGAGATGGCACCAAATACATCAAGCTTTATCTTGATAATGAATATTACATTACTTGGCACGTTCTCAACAGTTTTTAAACCTCAGTGTAGGCCTGTTTAAGGATGCCATGCCTATGCTTGTTAAAGGAATGTAGCAATTACAGTTATAATCAAATGTAAGCTTAACAAAAGTGATAGATGAATTATAAGTTTGCATGTTGTCTCAAAAGATACCCAAGTGCTGCTCATTGACTGGTGTTAGTTTCTAATCTGCCATCTGCTCAAAGAAGAATTTTTGGCTTAGCCAAAGAAGCTTTTTGTATCTTTGCTGCATTTCTAATTTATATTCCTACTACTATGATGTATAATCAGTTTCTTTTTTATGTTCTTTCAGTGTATTTTAAAAATGTTGTCCACTGAATGTTATGAACTCTTTCATCTTTTGATGGCTTTTATGTCTATTCTGTGTTCACTCCTTGACCTTCACATAAAAGTATACTGTTTAAATGTTGACATGGTGTTCAGTTATTTGTTTATATATACAGCACTGTACTTTTACAGCATATGTTTTCAGTGCGAACTATCTTTAACTGTATTCACCTTTTCTCTCGACAGGAGGAAGAGGAAAGGAATGTATTCCGCATTGTAGAGGAAACCCGAAAACTTTACATGGAGCTCAGTACATCAGACCAGAATGACAAAAAAAGGGAGCAGCTGCAACAGACGGAACAGAAACTTCTAGAATACCTCGATCGCTGCCGAGTCAATGGGTATAATTCTGGCTTGTATTGTAATGACTGAATTGATTTGATCACATTGTAATTGGTGAGCCACGATTCGATGAAATTCCTGTGTTACCGGGGCATGAAAGGAGAGCAGAAAAATGTAACACTATAACCTACCATGCATGTTGTAAAAAGGGACTAAGGAGGATTGGTATAGGACTGTCTACCCCATCCTGAAGAACTTTAAGCTTCAAAAACTTCAACAAACAGCATGGACAAGCCTTTTATAGAAAATAAACTCAGCTATCCAAGAAATAAGAATGTGCTGTAACATGGAGACATATGACACAACCAGAGAACACTGAAAGAAGTCTGGGTTGCTGATTCACTTCTTTTTTTCTTCTGAGAAGAGAACTAGAGACAAATGAAAATGTTGAGGAAGGCATGGAAAGACCTTGAGCTGAGGGCAAATGATGGGAGGACTTGGTGTGCATTTGTTGAAGGCATGTGCTCCTTGGGGAGCTCAAAGGTAATGGATAATGGAAAAATAGCCTCAAAGTTGATACATGATAAATCAGATGTATGAACAATGACTAGTTTCATTCAGCAGTTGCTCAAACTCATCACCTCAAAACAAGTGTTTGAATTAACTGGGAGGCAACTCCTTTGCATGTTTAAGCACTGGTCTATGATTTCCTTGGTCAAGAAACTAGGTTCGTGTTGTTTCATATATTTTAATATAAATTTAACAGACAAATTTATTGAGCACAAATGTATTAGTTGTTCAATCTTCTTTGAGCAGACATATTGGAGCTGGAGAATATTGCAGGTGGTGTCTAGCACATTTTGACACATGTAATGAATGATTCCAATAGTGTGGTCCTATTGCTGTAAGCCCAGAGCATGTTGGGATATAGTCATCATAATAGATTTTAGATGACGCAGTGCATTTTTAGGAAAATGATTTGTAAAGTAATTGGAATTTCTATAGCAAATCATTACATGCTAAGACCAGTGTGAGGTAAACTGTAAACAATCATGAATAATATTGGTGAAAAGCACACTGAACATTTGTGAGGCATTCTGAACAATCAGAATGCTGATTGCATTGTTTTGTTTCTTTGGCAAAGTTAAGTTGTAGGAAAGTGTTCCTAGCTTGGATAGAATCAGTCTGTGGAGAATGTTGTTTCTTGAGTCGTTGTTTTAAGAGATTTATGACAAATATTGTGCAAAATATTCCAAGGTAATGTGAACACTGACAATAACCATGGACCACATTTTGGTGATAAGTACAGATTTTTGTTGTTTGTTGAAGTTTTTTTGTTTGTTTAAAATTTCTGATTACGAGAACCAGATATGTTGCTAGTGGAACAAGAGATGAGAAGAAGATGCACACTGAGAAAACTTGTTTATAGCATTAAAAGGTAGTCCTTGTTCTGGAATCCCCAGGTAAGAGAAGTAGACGGAGAACACACAGAGAAGAGAACTGGAGAAGACATAGAAAGACCTTGAGCTGATGGCACGGGACATGAAGACTTGGTATAAGTTTGTTGAATGACTAAGGTCCTTGGGGAGCTGAAGGGTGGTGATGATGATGATGATGATAACACAGGATTTTGTTTTCTGTGTTTTATATGCAAGATTTAGATGCAGAGTGCCAGTAATTCAGCATTCTGCAACATCCAGTTTTTTTAAAGATTACAGGTATAATGCCTTGAGAAGTTACGTCATTTTTTGAAAAATATGTTTAATACTCATTATTTTTCATTGTGAACTAACTGTTTGGCATTTTATTTTAGTTGTCCTTCTAAAATTATGAACACCAAAAATTAACTGCTTGTGCTTTTAAAAAATTGACACATCTTTTTTTTTCATTATCTTTACTCCATTTGAAGCAATATTGACTGCTGTGAAAATTATTTGTTTTTAAATGTTAAGAATTGATGCGAGCTGCAGCAACTTTCAAGATAAAAAAAAAAATAGTCTTAATATCATCTTGTCTGCTCAATATTTGCCTCTGTGAGGTTTTCTTTTTTGTTTTGGTTTTCATGTTAATTTGTTGAAGTAATAAATTCTTTATCTTATCAAGCTTTGAAGTGGCTTTTAACCTCCTGTGACTGTGGTAATGTTTCATTCTTAACATGTTTTTTTCACTCAAAAAACTCATGAATATTGCGTTCTGTAGTTAACATTTTTATTTTTCTCTATACTCCTTCATGGTTATCTACTCCCATAGGTCTGTTGACTGAAACATTAAGAGCAATTGTAATGTTATCATGTTTGCGCAATATATTTGTTAATTCAGGGTCAGATAAATCTAAAACTGTGTTAGTTGTCTAGACATCACAGATTTTGCTATTTTCTGTGGCTATTTCCATAGTGTTAGGAATTACAGGGCCATAACAATGAGTCATCAATTTTAGAGTATACAATATTTTGTTGTGATGTGTGGATGAATTATTTTTGGGCCCATATCACTTACTTAGGTTTTTTTTTTTCTCCTAGGAACTTTTCACTTCTCAAATATTTTGAGAGTATCGTGCGGATAACTGGAATATATTATTTTCACTGATCCAATTTGTTTTGGGACTTTTGTTGACTGCTTCAAAAGTGACCTCAATCAGACATAGGAATATTTAACTCTAATCTGTTGACCTATTTTAAAATAACACATATCTACAGCCAAGATGGAATTATTAATTAATGCAAAATACTGTAGTTAATGATTATAAAATTTAAAATGTTGTTTACTCATCAAGAGATGTGTAGTAGAGGTGAGAATTTGATTTATGTTGTTTTTGTTTCAAATGTCGTGCTCCAAACATTTTCATGGTATCTATTGCAGTTTTAAAAATTAAAGTTTTATTTGGAAAAGAATAAATATATTTAGTCAAACTTCATCAGTCAAGGATTTAATTTAGGAAGAAACTAGGATGCACTATGGTAGATAATCATAAAATTGGAACATGAAGCTACAAATCAGGGATTTCAAAAGATAAGAACAAAACTGTCACCACGAACACACCCCCCCCCCCCCCCCCCCCCCCCCCCCCCTCCACATCCCCCACCCCCCCCCACCCACCCCCCCCCCCGGACACCAGAAGGTATGTCATATGTATTTTTAGATAAGTATAATTTTTCCAGACATCATGAACCAAAGAAAGTGAAAAAATAAAGATCTGCAGCTCAATCCAGCACACAGTTAGGTACTGATGTACAAAAGAACGATGGTTTTATAAATTGGTACCTCCTAGGAATCCCTATCTTGCATGTACATATTTGCGCTATAGGTTAAACATTGGTACTACCAGGGCCACATACTCTGATGTTGTCATGCGCCTATGAGTTTAAACATTTCGGTACACACTCAGGCCCTACTTGATGTCAAAGAGAAAGGTTAATACATTTGGTACACCAGTCTACTTGATTTGTCAAGCGGATGGTTTTATTATACACAAACTTGGTACACCTGTGCATTAAACATTGGTACACCAGGCCCTACTTGATGTCAAGCGATGGTTAAACATTGGTACACCAGGCCCTACTTGATGTCAAGCGATGGTTAAACATTGGTACACCAGGCCCTACTTGATGTCAAGCGATGGTTAAACATTGGTACACCAGGCCCTACTTGATGTCAAGCGATGGTTAAACATTGGTACACCTGGCCCTACTTGATGTCAAGCGATGGTTAAACATTGGTACACCAGGTCCTACTTGATGTCAAGCGATGGTTAAACATTGGTACACCAGGCCCTACTTGATGTCAAGCAATGGTTAAACATTGGTACACCAGGCCCTACTTGATGTCAAGCGATGGTTAAACATTGGTACACCAGGCCCTACTTGATGTCAAGCGATGGTTAAACACCTCATTCTTAGTTACTATGAACCATTCTACCATTTCTTCAGTTGTTCGCTTTGAACTTTGTTGTTATTTTTGCCTATTATTTTCTGTGGTTAATTTTGTATAATGCAGTGGTATTATTTAATAGCTGTCCTTTATCTCATATGCAGCTTCCTTAAATATCTGTAATACCATGATCAAACGCCATCTCTTGAAATACAATTTAGTTCCTTGTTATATTCATTGACGGGCTCACATTTTTTTTGTCTCAGTGAGTATTGCTTGTGTTAGAGCTAAAAATCCATTTTATTTGCCAGTGAGGAGAAAAATAAATTCTCAAGCAGCAGTATTATATTTTCATAATATCAAACTTCAGATGACTCAGTAATCCTTAAAAATAATTGTAACCTTTTCCTTTCCAGCTGAAATTGATGTGACCTGCCTCAGCTCTCCAGCTATCTTTTTCCAAAGCCAGCTACACATATACCAGATTTGAATAGAATGCCTATACTCATAAACACTTTAAATGTGTCAGAAAGTTAAATTTTATGGGGTATTCTATAAATAATATAGAGAATTCAATCAATCAATACCCTTTAGCTCCCCAGGGAGCATAGGCCTTTAATAAGCACATGCCAAGTCCTCCTGTCCTGTGCCATCCGCTCAAGTTCTTTCCATGTTTTGCCTCATCACTTTCACCTCTGTTTCCAGTTCTCTTCTCCATGTTTTTTTTGGGTCTACCTCTGCCTCTCTTTCCATGTGGATTCCAGAACAAGGGCTGCCTTGTAATGCTATCAGCAGGTTTCCTAAGTGTGTGTCCTATCCATCTCCAGCGTCTTCTTCTCAACTCTTATTCCACTGGCACTTGTCTGGTTCTTGTCATCAGTTCCACATTTGTCATACCATTTCAGTCCTTCTATTCTACGCAAGCACCCGTTTATAAAAGTCTGTAGCTTTTTGGTTGTTGTTTTTGTTGCCCTCCATGTCTCAGAGCCATACAATAGGACTGACTTGACATTTGAATTGAAGATTCTTATTTTCATGTTAGACTTTTCTCTTGTTCTCCATATGTTTCCCAATGCAATGAAAGCTCCTCTTGCTTTTTCTATTCTTATTTGGATATCACTGTCTGTCCTTCCAACTTTGTCTATATTACTGCCAAGATATGTGTACGATTCAACATCTTTTAGTGGTGTTTCTTTAAGTTCAGCCTTGTTATTAATTGTTTTTAATCTTGCATTTATTCTCATAATCTTTGTCTTTTCCCTCTCTATTTTCAGTCCCACTTGTTGTGACCTCTCATCGAGAATTTTCATTTTGTCTTGCATCTGATTATCGCTATGGGACAGAAGAGCCAAGTCATCTGCAAAATCCAGATCATCAAGCTGTTTAGTCAGATTCCACTGGATTCTATTTCTGTTGTGTGATGTCAATGTTTTCATATCCCAATCTATTGCTAGTAAGAAAAGAAATGGAGACAAGAGGCATCACTGTCTCACTCCCATTCTAATCCTAAATGGTTCTGTAAGTTGTCCTTCATGAAGAACTTTGCATGTCTTGTCTTCATAGGCCTTCTTTATTAAGTTAATGATCTTCATGGGAAGTCCATAATGCCTCATCAATTTCCTAAGGGATTCTCTGTCTAAACTGTCAAATGCCTTTTCATAGTCCACAAATCCGATGTATAGCGGTGAATTCCATTCCAGACTTTGTTCAACTATTATTCTCAATGTGGCTATCTGATCTGTACAGGATCTGTTTTGTCAAAAACCTGCTTGTTCATCTCTCAGTGCTTGTCTTTGGACTCTTTTAATCTCTCAAGGATGATTATGTTTAATACTTTTCCTGGCACTGATAGTAACATTATTCCTCTAAAATTTGTGCACTCTTGTAAATTTCCCTTCTTAGGCAACTTGACCAGATAACCTTCCTTCCATTCTGCTGGTATGTCCTCTCTCTCCCAGACTTTGCCAAGTAGTTTGTATAATATCTCTGTAGAGGTATCAATATCTGTTTTGATGACCTCTGCTGGATGCCATCTGGACCAGCTGCTTTTCCATCTTTCAGAAGCTTTATGGCCTTCTTTATTTCTTCTCTACTTGGTCGTTCACTGCTGATTTGTAGCTCCTCTTCTGCTGGTTGGATGTCTGGGGGATTAGTTGGAGCTGGTCTATTGAGAAGTTCCTCAAAATGTTCTGTCCATCTCTTCATTTGTTCTTGTATATTATTAAGCAATTTTCCATTCTTATCTTTTATGAGGCCATTTGCTTGCTTATATTTCCCTGTTAGCTTCTTTGTGTTGTTGTACAGGTTCCTCATATTTCCTTTGGCTGCAGCTTCCTCTGCTTCCCTTGCCAACTCTTCAGTATACTTCCTCTTGTCTCTTTTGATGTTTCTTCTTACTTCTTTGTTTGCTTCTATGTACACTTCATGAGCCTTGGCTTCGGAGCTTCTGGTTTTGCTTCTGTTTAAACTTGCTTTCTGGTTTTTCCTGTCTTCTATCTTGCTAATGGTTTCTGTTGTTATCCATGCTTTGTGCTGATGTTCTCTTTTTCTCAGTAATTCTTCACATGTCTCGTTCCATATATTTTTTACTTGTTGCCAGTGGTCTTCTGTATCTGCTTCATCTTCCAACTGTTGGAGTACTTGGTATTTGTTGGATACTATGATTGAAAATGTTTCTCTTATTTCCTGATATCCCACAGTATACTGTTGTCTATAGCTATATACAGTTGTAAATTTCTTGAGTTTTAATTTTATTTTAGCCAACAGAAGATGGTGGTCTGATCTACCACATCTGCTCCTCTACATACTTAAAAACGAAAATAGGAACAGACAACACCGGCTTTGAAGAAATCATGGATTAGGTATGATGAACGAGAATGGGGAACTATTAACTAACTTCCGTGCTTCAAATGAACTAGCTATAGGAGGAAACATATTTCCACATAAAAGAATACATATAGCAACATGGATATCACCAGACCACAGAACTGAGAATCAGATTGATCACATATGCATAAGTAAGAAGTTTAGGTCATCATTGCATGATGTAAAAGTATGTAGAGGAATATAGAGAATTGAGTGACAGAAAATTTTGATCCACTTTTTTAAATTAGAAACACTGGATGTTTTTGAGTAACACTAATTAAGCAAGTAAAAATACAGAACAAGAAGTATCAATAGAAGAAAACAGCAACAAAAATTCAACAAAGAAATAAAATAATATAATATAATGGCCTGATGAGATAATGCATATATTTAAGTCGAAGTAATGGCTCATCGTCGGCATCTGTGGCCTAATGGATATGAACGCAGTTTCATAATCCAGATATACCAGGTTCAAAACCTGCTGCAGGCGGTTTGGTAGCAGATCGCTTTGTGTGGATTTTTAACAATGGTATAAGCGCCGTACCGTTCAGAAAGCAATGGCAAACTACTGAATGAAAAAATTGCCTAGAAAAATCACAAACAGCCAATAAAAGCTAGGGTTGATTGCCACGTCCTGTAAAGGATAAGCAACTAACTTTTACAATGGCTCATCAAAAACTGGAAGGAAGAAAAAAAAAGAAGTATTATTATTATTATTATTTGGGCATGTTGTTTAAACATCTTGCTTGATACTGTGATTTTTTTTTTCCAGATCTGAGCCATAATAACAACTGTGATGTTATTTTTTTTAGTGTTATTTTTGTTTCCCTTGCTAGATCACAATATATAAATCTCTTGCCATGATTTTCTGTGATTTGTGCCTTGCAAAAGATCACACAATTTTCTATTTTAACAACATAAAATCACTGCTTTAGAAAGTTTATTATTCACTGCTTGTAATGTGTTATTTATACATTATTTATGGATGTAAATGTTGATTTGAACATGGCTATTATAGCATAAATAGGCTTTTCATTTTTTTTTTATTGTTTTAGCAGCACTGCTACTTGTATCAGATAATGCTCTTTTACACATGTTAGGTCTTTTGCAAGATGCCTATAGCTGTGCATTTGAGTTCATTGTAATTAAGTAACAATTAAAAATCAAAATGCACTAAGTAAGAAGAATGTGAAATATGGTGTATACTGCTTATTCTGTAATATTAAATTATACCTTAGTGTATTATGACTCAGAGTGTACAGTATTCAGTGGTTGTTGCTAAAGTAAGGTATCTGATTTGTTTAAGGAAATTATTCATGGTACATATTGCAAGTCTCATGCAGTCAGATTTGAGCACATTTACCAGCCTTCTCTTGTTATCTTACTGTGTACTTTCAAATTCACTTAAACATGGAATAGAGCTTTTAATCCTATATAGTAGAAAACTAATATTTTGTTGAAACTAGAAGACCACAAAACAAATAGAGAAGAGAATTGGAGACAAACATGACAGGGATAAAGAAGAAATGGAAAGATCTTGAACAGATGGCACAGGACAGGAAGGCTTGATGTGTATTTGTTGAAAGTCTGTGCTCCACAGGGAACTGAATGGTATCAATGAACTATACATTTACCTGATACCTCACTGTTCTTATATTAGAACACAAAAGGGTAAGCATGTTTTATGTGTCAGTAATTGTGAACATAAGGTTTGATATGAAACTAGTGCAAACTAATGCAGGAAAATGAACAAATTTCAAGTGTAAAATTAGGCTTCTTTTCTTTTTCTTTGATCCTTAGCTGCTGACCGTCAAAGCAGTCAGTGGCCATCATGCCTGGTGGCGTCTTGTAGGGCAGCAACAAATTGTTTCCACTTTGCTCGGTCGGTGGCCATCCTTCTTACAATGCCCCAACTCTGGTTCATTTTTAGCATCTCTGTCTCCACAGTCCTCCGCAAAGTTGTTTTTGGTCAGCCTCTCTTTTGTTTTCCTTCAGGGGTCCATAGCATAGCTGTTCTTGTGATGCATCGGGGTCTCTTCTGAGGACATAGAAAACCCAACATCAGCGTCTGCCAGCTATGATGGTGTGCATGTCCTCTTGCTTGCTCCGAGTAAGCAGATCTTGGTTGGTGATGGTATTCGGCCAAAAGATTCAGAGAATTTTTCTTAGGCAGGTTGTGTGGAAAGAGGACAATTTCGACATTTCCTTCTCTGTCACTCTCCAGCATTCCTCGCCATAGAGAAGCACACAGCTCTGATATAATCTTAATTTTGTTCTTGTGCTGTATGTACTGAGAGGACTTCCAGATGTTGTTTAGAATAAAAAAGGCTGTTCTTGCTTTGTTCATTCTGTTGTTAGTGTCTTTGCTTGCTCTGCCATCTGGTGTTACTATGCATCCTAGGTATGTGAAGGTGTCTGTCTGTTCCAGTTGTTAATTCCTTACTGTTATGGGCTCAGGGTTGCTCACATTGAGTGTCATGACCTCTGTCTTCTTTAGACTGATGTTCAGGCCCACCTGCTGACTATACTTATTAAGTCTATCCGTTTTTTCCTGGATGTGTTGATGTGAATGTGCTAGTAGTGCAGTGTCATCTGCATTTTCCAGAACTTCCAATGTAGAAAATGTAGTCCATCTTATTCCTCTTGGACTGCCCTCTGTTGTCTGTCGCATCACCCAGTCTATGACTGTTAAAAATAGAGTGGTTGATAAGGGGCATCCCTGTCGTACTCCTGTCTTCACCTCAAAGGCTAGGTTGCTCTGTCCTACGCTACATGTAAAGTTGACATAGAGGCTTTTTATGATTGACACTATGCAGCTTGGAATTCCATAATCCCTCAGTATTTTCCATAGACTGTCCCTATGTATACTTTCAAAAGCCTTTTCAAAATCAACGAAATTTATGTACAGCTGTCTCTGCCATTTTGAGCACTGTTCTATAATGTTCCTGAGGGTAAATATATGATCTGCACTTCTGTTCTTTCTGAATCCTGCTTGTTCTTTCCTCAGTTTGTGGTCTACTGCTTTTGAGATTCTCTGTATAATTATCCTGCCTAATATTTTGCTGGGAACTGAGAGAAGAGTGATTCCTCTCCAATTATTGCAGTCTGCAAAGTCTCCCATTTTGTGCAATTTAACAATTATTCCTTTGTTCCACTCCGTTGGTGTTGTCCCTGTTTTCCAGACTTGCTTAAATAGTGGTTTTAGTAGTTCTGCTGCTAGCTTAGGGTCTGTCTTAAATAGCTCTGCATTTAAGTTATCATGGCCGGGAACTTTTCCATTTTGTAACCCTTTGATTGCCGTGATGATTTCTTCCTTCCGTGGAATGTCTGTATTAACATCCAGATCGTTTTCAGCCTCAGGAACATTCAACTGTGTCTCTGGTGGTTCCTTGTTCAGAATTTCTCTGATATGCTCTGCCCATCTTGTTTCCTGTCCCTTTGCTGTCATGATGATATTTCCTTGCTTATCTCTTACTAATTAATATTATTTGCACCTCTTTTCCGCTGATGGTTTTAGTTATGTAAAATTACGCTAGTTGCCATAAATGGTTAAATGCTTTGTGAAGAAATGAAGCATTAATGCCAGTTCTTTCATCTAATTGTACTAACCCCCTAAAAATGCTTCATTTTCTTGCATATGATAACAAATAAACAGTATTCCCAAATGTACTAAAGCAGTTTGAATCTTCCAGACTATTCCAGTAACTGTAACCTCAGGAGAGATAAGCTTCTCTAAGGAAGATCATAATTAAAACACATCTGCAATCAACTGTAGCATGGAAGAAGACAGATTAAACAGTTTGGCAGTAGTGCCACTTGAACTAGAGTTACACAATGTACTGAAAGATCATGCCAAACAAGAGCAAGGAAGATTAATTTTAAATACATATAGACACTGTCTTGACCAGAAGCATTCCTTTGTGTACAAAATAACATTAATCTGCGTACCAAGCTGAAGAATGTAGTTATATTTATACATGATCAACGCACACACACTATATATATATATATGCCATTTGTTAGTAGTGAGAGATAGAGCACAGAATGCTTAAGATATTCTGGGATTCTATGTATTCCCGTGTAAGAGATTTTTAAGTGCCAAACAATAAATGGTATGATATCAAGGAGAATATATGTATTTGATAGTTTGACACTTTCTGCCCATTTTGTGTATTTCTTTCTTTGTCTCTATTATTTTTCCATAAAGTTATTGGTCTCAGTGCTTTTGTTGTGTAATAGGGTTTAAAAAAAAAAATAACGTTCAGCTAACCAATGTCAGACTGTGAGCTTACTTATAACCATTTCTGAACAAGAGCCAGCTGCAACACATTTTTTAATTTGTCTTCTATTTGTTCTCATGTAAATTGTTACTCCAAATTGGGCAATTTTCTTTCTCTTTTGTCCAAGTATGATGCCTTACCTTTTTTAATATTATTTTCTTTTATAAACCCACCTTTATTATAAGCCATGATCATTTAGTACATGCAAGTTGTGGTGCCTTATTACAGTGATCACTTTATTTAATTGAAGATGCCTTTATTTCAAAATCTTATACAGATGCCTTGCTATAAATAAATATTTATAAACATTTTTATTTTTTAAGATATTTCTGCTCAAGTATTGAGGTCAGAGTCCCTCATTAGATTATATTTTGCATGATTTTTAGTTTCCCCGAGAAATATTCTTTCATTATCCCACCTCCAGAATTTCCACATTGTATCAGGTTAATGTTCAGGTCAACAGATTTCTTGTCTGCTGTTGTTTTACTGTAATTGCGCACATATTTGTTTGCTCAAGACTAATTAAATGTAAATTTAAACCAGTGCTTCAGGGAAGCCAGTAATGTGAGACCAAAAGGTTGTTTATTTTTAGACATATCCTCTGTATAAACGACAAACCTTGTGTCTTTTGTTATATTGCCAAAACAAGGACAAATTGGCATTAACAGAAAAAACTTGTACAGATCCCTCAGAACATTAGCTGTCCAATAAATATCTATATTACCCCTTCAAGATGTAGAATCATACACATATCTTGGCAGCATGTAGAGCTGGAGGGACAGACAATGAAATCAAAATAAGGATACGAAATGCTAAAGGAGCTTTCATTGCCCTGGGAAATATATGGAAATCAAAAGAAATAATTCAAGCACAAAAATAAGAATCTTCAACTAAAATGTCAAGTCAGTCCTATTGTATGGTTCTGAAACATGGAGAGCAACAAAAAAAAAACATCAACCAAGAAGCTACAGACTTGGGTGTAAGCATAGAATAGAAAGATTGAAATGGTACACCAACGTTAAACTGATGACAAGAACCAGAGAAAACCAGTGGAACAAGAGATGAGATGAAGATGCTGGCAATGGATTGGACACACATTGAGGAAACTTGTTTATAGCATTACCAGGCATCCCCAGGGCAAGAGAATGAAGAGTCAGACCAAAGAACACACGGTGACGAGAGCTGGAAGCAGAAGTAAACAGGATGAAGAAGACATGAAAAGACCTTGAGCTGATGGCATACGGCAGAACTTGGCATGTGTTTGTTGAAGACCTATGCTCCTCGGGGAGCTAAAGGATATTGACTGACTGATTGATTGAAATATCTATATTTTACAAGCACCTCTTTAAATGCATGATTTCTTAATCAGAATTAAGATGTCAGAAAAAAGTCACATAAAACTGACCAGATGTAAAGAAAGGCTTAAAGATATATGCAGGTTTTGACATAAATCTTTCCTTGTGACAGATTTGTTATCACAGAAGGTAAAAGTCTTATAGAAAATGTTCTACTTTTTTTTTTCTGAATTGAAATTGCAGTTTTACCATACATACACATCTAATGAATAGCAAAATGTGCACTCGACAAAATCTGCTGCCGTTGATAGTTTCATTGTGGTTCACTTTTACACACATATCTGGTGGACAGCCAGAAATTTCATGCTGGCTAGTAATATTATAGATAACAAGATTGTATGTTGATTTCTGTCTGTGTGCAGGAGATATTATTTGTCCCAGTTGGCTCATTCTTTTAATTATGCAAAGTATCATTAAAATGTTTCAACAAGTGATTTGTTATAGAACCTAATTTGTATGATTATTTTGTTTGTATAAATATTTATTTTATGAAAGGTTTTGTCATTTATGAAAGGTTTTGTAATTTTATAGTTTGTTGTCAACTGAGATCATTGGACCAAAGAAAATTTGTGCTGTAGATATAAAGCATATCTTCCATATTTGTTTTGTATACCTGTTGCATGCCTGTATTATTTAAATTGAAAATTTGCAATTTATCCATATTATATCTTGCTTGCACAACATTTGTTATGGTAAATATGCTACAGATCTACTTAACATTTGACACTTTATTTGTAGACTTGTGCCAAATCAGAATGTATGCTGAAACTGGGAGTGACCTCACTCAGCATTGTTCATAACTACACACAAGTTCATGAACGGGAAAATATGGAAAAAGATTACTCACATGTTAGAACAGTTTTATTTGTCCTTGTGATACATGTGTATGTTCGTAATAGTGTACTTGAAATATACTGTGGAACAGAAACTGAAATAACAGTATTGTACACAAAATTGCAACTGTCCACTTTATAGACAAAATTGTTATAGCACGTTTCACTAGCTTTGCCCTCAAACAAATGTAATTATCTGATTAACCGTCTAACGTATTAATGCCATTTTTTGCATACGATGTTATATTGGGTTAGACCCAACAAATATATACTTTATATCTGTGCATCTTGTCCAGTTCCCATAAACGGATGAAATCCTTTGATCTTTGTCGGCATACTAATTATTGTGTATCGAGAAAAGAAATTTTACCACTTCATGCACAGATTCTGTGAATTGATTAGGCATAGGCGTGTCTACTATTACAATAATGTGGCCATCACGTTTGCAATTGAATACGTGTTGAAGATGATTTCTTAAATGATCTGCATGCGAGATACTCGTGACATTGTTTGTCATTGACATTTAATGCGCTACCATACTGGACCTTCCTTGATCTAATTATTTCAATGGGTATCATCTCTTTGCGGTTCATAAATATCATAATGGAACGTTGCTCCTCTAATGTGCTTGTAAATAACGGTAAGGTCATCTTTAAAGAAATTAAACTTCATCCGAATCATGACAGATGTCTCTGAGAAATTGAAAATCAATCTCGGCTGAATGAAGGACAAACCATCATTCTTCCAATATTCCTCTTCCTCTTGTAACACATGGTTCTCACTTTTCTTCCAATAATCCCGGGCTATATTGGAGATGGCGGCTTTTATAAGTATTTCAACATCTTTTAATTTGAACGTTCTATTTTCTGTTGCTACCTGTTCCTTAATTTTAGCCCATACTAATTCTATTGGGTTTAAGTGAGAATGGTAAGGAGGTAATCTTAAACATCTGTGACCATGTTCATGGATTGCCTTGTCTATGTGAAATATCTTTGTATGCTGTGTCTTTTTTTACAATTCCAAGTAATTCAGGTTCATGGACATTTCGTTGAATGGAATGTTGTTTATGGTCAGCCAAATCTTTATTACATCTTTAATACTTGGTGAATTAGAAACTTTATCTTCTGGTGCCACAACGTTGTGATATGAGGCATAGCCCATTATCAAACACCACGGTCTATCCAAGGAAGGAAGTACATGATTCACAATCCAATCTTGAAATATCTTGCCATTCATCTCTGCATGGTAATCCCTATTATCTGTGGATTTTGAAACAAATATGAGTTCAGTATTATTTAGAAGCCCATGATGGCTGCTTCCTGGATGTGCAATTATTAGGCGCGGTCCTTTGCTGCTTGGTACTAGTCTCTTAGTTGTTCCATCAGTTTTTTTTTTTTTTTTTTTTTTTTTTTTTTCGTTCGCCCGCTAATACTCGAGGCGAAATCTCAGGTTATCATTTATGTCTAACCTGACATTGATTTTACGTGAGTATCCCTTTATTTCTTGTACAGAGACAAATGTCCCTCGCCATTCAGGCAAATACTCGCCGATTTCGGAGGTACCCATTGCAGCTGGGTCGGCTCAGGAGCCGCCAGTCCCTGGTCGACGACACTCCTTCAAATGTTCTCGCCAGGTCTCGAGTTAATCCAGTCCAAATCCCGGTCGACGAAAAATCCTCAAATGCCGTCGCCCGGGTTTGATCCTGTATCACCCGGTCGCCAGAGCGGTGTTGTAACCACTACGCTAGCGCGGCTCCCCGTTCCATCAGATGATTGCCATTCTCGTTCATTACTGTGGTGCGCATTGATCCAAGTTTCATCTAAATACACAAAATCATAACAATCTCTTCTCATTTCTCTGACCTCGCGTAAATATTTGCTTCTCATTGCAACTATATGAGGCTTCTCACAAATAAGGTTTCTACCACCAACATATTTTCTAAAAGTGAATCCCAAACTCCTAATAGTCCTCCATAGCGTAGATTTGGAAATATCAATGTCATTATTCTTTCTTAACCAAATTTTCAATTTCCTTAAAGTCCCTGCCTCATTATTGTGAAACATATTGCAAATTTCTCTGCGGATCAATTCTCTGTCAAAATTATCCACCACTCTTGGCCTAATTTTCGTGTGTAAAACACTGGAATTAGACATTTCAGATGTCGCTATCCAGCGGTGCAATGATCGTTTGCTTATCCCCAAGGCGTGAATAGTCCTCTTTTGTGGGTTTGAAATAGAATGATATAGTTTTCCTCGAGTAGCTTCATTACAGAAATACTTAAAAATCCTATTTGTGATTTGCTGTAATGTCATAAAATGTACTCCCAGACTCATTTTTCCTTCTTAACCACACAATAATTTTTGTAGACACACCTCTGATTGACAATGTGTGCGTTGCACCGGATATAAACTGTTTTATGTTCAAGAAGTGCGATTTCACGCAATTTCACTCAAAAATCATGCCAATTGCTTGATAATCCAAAAATGTGCAAATGAGGTCGTATAATTTACTGTAGACATTTCAATATGTGTGCGTGTGATGTGTGTTGGCAAGTAGGATTTTATATTATATCGCAAAGAAACGAAAATTGAAACCAATGGCCGCATTTTAATGAAAAATTTAATTCATAGGGTCTATACCATTTCAAAGTCACACACAAAATTTCACTTATATGCGTTATATATTCGCTGAGATATAGCATTTTGAAGTTGGGCAAAGCTAGTGAAACGTGCTATAATACTGAGTTTACAGCCTAAGTGTGCTTGCTGTATTGTATTGCCATATGCAAATGCAACAGTAAACCAATGTCTCAAATCTGCTCTGAAAGCACAGTTATGATCTACTTTCTAACTAGTACAGATTTTCTGACTTTACATGTTTTTGAAGGGAGCCGCGCTAGCGTAGTGGTTACAACACCGCTCTGGCGACCGGGTGATACAGGATCAAACCCGGGCGACGGCATTTGAGGATTTTTCATCGACCGGGATTTGGACTGGATTAACTCGAGACCTGGCGAGAACATTTGAAGGAGTGTCGTCGACCAGGGACTGGCGGCTCCTGAGCCGACCCAGCTGCAATGGGTACCTCCAAAATCGGCGAGTATTTGCCTGAATGGTGAGGGACACCTGTCTCTGTACAAGAAATAAAGGGATACTCACGTAAAATCAATGTCAGGTTAGACATAAAATAATAACCTGAGATTTCGCCTCGAGTATTAGCGGGCGTACGCAAAAAAAAAAACAAAAAAAAAAAACATATTTTTGAGAATTCTCAAGTTCGCATTTTTACATATTCAAGCATAATAGCAAAACATTAGTATGGTAAGTCAAAATGAGGCAGATGTAAGTAAGACATCAATCAATCAATACCCTTTAGCTCCCCAAGAAGCATAGGCCTTCAACAAACATATGCCAAGTCTAAGTAAAACATAATCAATACTAATTTGGAAGTGCTTGATATTTGTAAAAGTAATAACTTGTTGGAAGCAAATAAATATGTTATATCAGACAGTCAGTCAATGCTCATTTACTTCCTTGAGTGTTTGCACTTCTCAGAGTACATAGGTCATAGACAGGGTTTTTCCAGGTATGTCTCACTATCAAGTCCCAGTTCTGTCAGGTTTTTCCTATGCAGTTTTTACTATTTACTCCTGTCTTCTCTTTCTCCTTATTCCCTTGGTATTTTTGATTATCTTGTTTTGTAACAAGTCTAGTTTTCTCAGAATCTATATCTATAGTCCATCTCCATTTCTTTCACTTTTAGATTTAATCTCTGTTTTGTACATTTTCAGATATCTCCTTGGATGACTCATCTTACTTCAATATTTCTTTCTTTTCTTTCATGATATTTGTTCCTTATTTATCTCTTTCTGTCCTAGCAGTGTTTGTTTTACCCATTGAAACAAAATAGAAGTCCGCTGGGAGGACAACATTAGACAATCTTTGAAGGACCAAGGACTAGAATGGAACCAGGCCAGTAGGAAGACAGCCGATAGGATAGTCTGGCACTCTCTCTACACCTCACGGTAGAAGGGGAATGACTAAGTAGTAAGTAGAAACAAAATAGATCTAGTTCTGGTTTTTAGGTCCATGCACAAGAAAACCGGTGTTTATTTTGCGGATGGCTTAGCCGTTCAACCTCATGTGGGTTATAATTAGGTATTTAGTGTTCTATATTCTATATAATATAGCTGTTGATTTTGGTTGTATTGGTTCTTCCATGCAGCAAGTTGTCTGGCATTTGTTATGTTGTTTCCTAATGTTGATAGTGAATGTGTTTTATCCCCCTTCATGTTACATTTTGATCCTTGTTTTCATAATACAAAATGTTACTATGTTATGCTCCCTGGGTAGGTCAACTTTTAGCAGTGGTTCTTTGCAAAAGCAATGGTGAATTCGGTGCTTTCAAATATTCTGTGAGTGGTTTTCTTTACTGTTAATATTTCTTGCATGTTTGTAGATAATGTGATGAAGTGGTTTTTCTCAAGACATGTTCCACAGTAGGGTTCCTCTGTCATGAATTGCCCTGTTCTTAGTTGCTATCTAAGTTTTTTTTATTGCAGGATAATTTTTGGTCTCTACATATCTGACACATTCATTTTGGGTCTTTCAACAGCTTATTGGTGAGTCTGCCTTTCTAGCTTTGTTTCCAATTCTCTATCCACTCCTCTGTTATAATATTGTTTATTATGCTTTTGATCCCCCTTTGTTTATGTGGTTTGGGCTGTTTCTTCATTTTTTTGCTTTTTTATCTGCTACCTCACGTAGCTGTTGAAGCCTGCTTCTTCTGTTAACAGTGGGTCATATCTTATAGAACATTGTTCCATGTATTATTAATAAATCAGTTATTAATATCTGGCCATTGCATTGTTTTTTCATTCAATTAGTTTTATCGTGCTCTTGTTGGTAAATCACGCGAAGGTGGGAGAAGAACATTGTGAACATAATAATAGTTGAATTCCAAAAGTTAATCGACTTGATAAATCCTTTCATTGAGTCCATACATTTAATTTACAGGTTGCACACATCAAAACAATCACGCATGTTGATCATTAAAAGTACATATTGAAACTTGATCATATATTGAATATATATGTAGATATACTACCAGTCCTTGTCCAATAATTGAATTACTGTAGGCAGAACGTCATAGCTATATGCACGCGCGGTTGGGGGTTCCAACGGCCGACAGTGAGTCTATGAGTCTGGCAATACTATGGACTGTAATTCATCCTTCCCTAAATTTACGTACGTACTAACCTTAATCCTTTCATATCTTCATAATAACAATGGACTGATCCATGTCCATACTTGAATAAAATATATATGTGCGGCAATACCATGCCCGACACTGGAAGGGTAAAGCGACGCGTCTTTACTCCTTGACGGTCAATGTAAAAGGGGTACCGTATCCTGGTCACGGTGCGTGACCTACCAACGCTAACACGTCATAATTCGATCGTGTGTAGCGTTCAATAGTCTAATAGTTATTTACATTATATTAAATGCTGTAACCCCTAAAATTGCACGCTGCCAACCTATAGCAGACGCCATCAATAAACATACCGTAACAACGTCCATCTATTCCCACATGTGAAGGTATCCATGCTAATAGTACAGAGCAGCCTCAATTATTTAGATATTTATTAAGTTGCAATATTTTTTCTGCTGTGTTTGGTTGGCTAATTCATGTGCATTTCTTAGTGCTTGAATTGCTGACAGTGAGTCTGTTAAAATTTATAGTTTTCACCGGGGCTTATATTTAATTATTTCTAGTGCTATAAAATGGATGCCATTTTTTTTGGTTACAGGTTATTAGTTTATAGATGTATATCTATATCTGTGTGTATATATATAAAAAGGTAAAGGATAGGGTAGAAGAGGTTCCGATTATGAGATGAGATGGGTAGAGTATCCCGTTACACGCCCATTGAGGCATATTGGGAATATGGTGTTAGACCCATATTTTCTTGACCATCGGCACACTAGGGGTGATGTGGTCAACATCACTCCTGCTGCCTTAACCTTCCCAGAGTTGCTCTTGTACCCAATTCATGAGGTTGGGTTGACCCCGGAGCCGTTTGCAGTCTAAAAAATCCCACCTCAGCTGGGGATCGAACCATGGACCACCGAGCTAGAAAGCCAGTGCACTAACCACTGCGCTACCGTGGCTCCCAATATATATAAAGTAGTTGTAAATTGACTGGAGAATATATGAAGTGTTGTAAGTCGTACATGCAACACATAAGCATGGTTGCCTTATATTGTATAATATGCAAAGATTAGGAAATTTTACTATAGCCAAATAGGCGTAAAAAGAGGCAAGTGTGAAAATACTGTGTGATATCTTGATGTGCCATATGGTTTGCAGGGTAGAAATAGTTAAATATCTTGACTGTAGTACACTCATTATGTTGCATTTTATTTTTAGTTCTACTCTTTCAATGTATGTTATTCCATTGTTTTAACACCCTTTCAATATATCTGTGTACCTTAGTCATGGGGCTTTAGAAATTCCTGCAAAATGTTGGTGAGCACCTATTTGTATTTCTGCCAAGTGTCATGGTCCCATAATAACTATATTTGCATTCATAAATCCTGTTCTCTCATGCTATTTTAATGTTCGCTTTACGTTTGCTATCAACAAAACTTTACTGCTGCCTCTGTGGCCCCTCTTTTCATTTTCACTGTGCAGTAACACTGTCAGTTTTGGTTATACTTGTAAAAGGTAAAGGATCCCGCTACATGCCCATTGAGGCATATTGGGAATAGTTAGACCCATATTTTCTTGACCATTAGCACAATAGGGCATCATGCCGGCCACCTCAACCTTCCCAGAGTTGCTTTGATACCCAATTCATGAGGCTAGGTTGACCCTGAAGCTGTTTGCGGTCTAAAAAATCCCACCTCAACTGGGGATCGAACCATGGACCACAGCACAAGGAAGCCAGTGCACTAACCACTGTGGCTCCAATTTTGGTTATACTTAAGTATATATCTGTTACCACTTTGCATTATGCACATCTTTATGAGGGAATGCATTTTTCTGATACCCATGTAATTCAGCAAGATAGATTATCTAGCCTGTCACAAATATTTGTTTAACTTACCATGTAATTTACCTCATAATTCTTTTGTTTTCAGTAATTGTTTCTTTTTTTATTTTTGCATATTGAAGTTTCCTATTACAAGAATCCAAGACATCCAGAGTAGAGTTCATGTAACTTATTTATGTTTTTGTATTATTTACATAATGTGTTCACACAAAAGCTTGAATAATGTTCATTTTAATTTTTGCAATGGTACGTACGTCTTTAACTTTGTAATTTTATATGCACAGAAAGTGTTGAAAACAAAATAAAATTGTTATATCATGTAACATAATTCTATTTCTGCAAGAGAATGCACAATTTTAAAAAGGATTAGATGGCATTTGCATCTGTTTTTTTGTTGTTGTAATATTTAACATGTCTTGTCTTATCTATTGCATATCTGACATGACACATCTGTTTATATAACCTGTAACTTACCATATACTTGTATTTTTGCAACAGTTCACTGTCATATATTTATTTCTGTAACAGTTGACTTGTCACTGGCATTTCTGTTGTTGTTATATATCTTTTTTTCTTTTGCAATAGTTGAGATATCACATCTCTATTTCTTAGTAACAGCATTTTCATAGCTTGTGATTTTGGGAAAAAGGGAGTGGGTGTGGAATGTGTAATATTTGTTTTTAATCACCAGACACATCTGAATTAATATTAATGTACTGAACACATGCCCTTTTTTAGCTATTAAAAACAAAGTGGAAATCCGCAACATGTTTTAAAATATTTTTTGTTTCTCAAAACAGTTTAATACAATGGAAATTTATAACAGCAGGATTATGACATGGTTCAGAGAAAGCTGAAAAGAATCTGGACTGATTACTCACCTTCTTTCTTGTAGGACAATCTCCATATTGGGCACCTAGAATGTTTGAGTACTAAATGAACAAGAGAAAACTGCAGAGGTGGCAGCAGAAATGTGAAAACAAAATAAACTAACAACTTGGGACTGCGCGAAACAAAAAGGAAGGGAATTTTTAAAAAGAAGATTAGAGAAATAATGCTGCCCTCAAGATGTGAAGAAGAAAGCACACCTGATAGAGGTGTGACTCTAAGGCTGTTAAAGGATGTGGATAAGGCACTTACAGATTGAGAAGTGGTGGGATCCAAACTAATAATCATCATCATTTTCCTTTGTGCTCGCTATGAAGCATGGAACCACCACTGAAGCTGGTCCCACAGGAGCCCTGTGCCATACCACCACATGCTCTAGCAGCTGTGGTTTCTGTGGCAATTTGTTTGATATGATGAGGTTGCCAGCCTCATGTACAACCTCATTTTAGTCACCATGTACAACATGCCTGAATGTGTATGTTATATCCCATCCGCACCGCCAAAATGTTATGTTACGTTCTAAACCTGAAATAGACAGGGTCTAAGTAACAGATGAAGCCTGGCTGGCTGAGTGTCTAATCAGAAGAAGATAACAAGACAGTTGAACAAATGCATGACCACTGCACATGCTCCATTGTCAACATCTGAGTGTAGTCAAGGGACTGTCTGAACAAAATCATTCTGCACAAAATACATTACAGTGCAGTTCGTCGCCTTAGTCCTGCTTTATTCCATCTCCACTTCAGCTTGTTTTGAGAAAAACGCGTTTAAAGTTTTTGTGTTACTAGTTGAAAAGAAGGATATATCACATTAAAATGAAATTGTTCATGATGATCCAAACAGTTAACTGTAAGATATTGTATAGGATGACAGATTAAACTATTTTATATCAAAGTATGACCTCAGGTCAATTTTGGCCAAAAGTGGAGATAGAATAAAGCAATACTGATGCTCTTTCTTTGTCTCTTCAAAGACCCCTGGACACTACACAGGGCTCATTGTCTAACTAAAAATAAGGTAAAGGTAAAAGGTAAAGGATCCCATTTTACGCCCATAGTGGCATATTGGGAATATGGTGTTAGGCCCATATTTTCTCAACCATCAGCACACTAGGGGTGATGTGGTCAGCATCACTGACCGCCTTAACCTTCCCAGAGTTGCTCTGGTACCCAATTCATGAGGCTTGGTCGACCCCGGAGCCGTTTGTGGTCTACAAAATCGCACCTCAACTGAGGAATTGAACCAGAACCACCGAGCTAGGAAGCCAGTGCACACTAACCACTGAGCTACAGCATCTCCTAGCAACATTCAAAACTACTAAAAGGAAATTAAAGATAAACATCCAGTGATATGCACCAACTAAAAAAAATGTGTAAAAGAATTTTGCATCAGCAATCAAAATACCACGGATAAAACATTATAGCTGTAATTACTCCAAGTAACTCCCATGTAATTGTCGGGGGGGAGGAGGGTGTCTCTGATGAGACAAAGAAAGAATATGACTACTGCTCCCTCAGGCATGTCATACAAGGTGACTAATATGAAGCTATACATTGGGGGGGGGGGGGGGGCGCTGGAAACCTCATCGTGTAAAACACATGGCTACAGAAACCACTGCTGCAGGGGCATGAGAATACATGGTGCAGGCTTCCTGCAAGGAGATCACCTGAAATTCTTCTTCTTCGTTCATCCTGAAAAGGACGGTGGTTGCGTTGTGTCTGTTTACACCTAAGCTTTGATATCTGCACCTTTCGGTCGACACATCCGACTTCTGCACGGCATTTTTTAGGACCGGGTTTGCCTTCCCATTTTGATCCACACTCGCTCAGCCAGACTGCACTGCTGCAGACTGTTTCCAGGACCACCACGTGAAATGATGGTCCATACCCCACAAGCAGCAAAAAGGAAAATTAACAAAAAAACATTACAGTCTTGATGGGTGACCTAAATGCAAATATAGGAACAAAAAGAGACTTTAATGAGATCATCAGAAAACATTGACTTTGAACTAGAAAGAAATATTCATAAACTTCTGTGCTTCAAGTCAACTTGCTATAGCTGGGATCATTTTCTAAAAGAATACATAAAGCAACATTGATGTCCCCAGATACTATGACAGAAGATCAGATTTATCATACATGCAGAAACAGTTTAGATCATCATTACATGATGAAAATGTAGGTAGAAAAGCAGATGTGGCATCGGATAACCATCTTCTATTAGGAAATTTTTTTGGCAGAGAACTGTGGAGGCTGAGATGCAAAGAATGAACCAGACTGGGGCACCAAGCAAAGTGGAAGCAGTTTGTTGCTGCCCTACAAGATGCCACCAGGCATGATGGCCACCGACTGCTTTCACAGTTGGAAGCTAAGGATTAAAGAAGAATAAGATTAGGACAAAGTTAACATGAAACTCTGAAGATAAACAACACATATTGCTATAGAAACAGTTTAATATGGGATATCTCAGAAATACGAAACAAAAGAAAAATTTATGCATTGTAAAAAACCATTACAAGACAGTCCAGTCCCTTTCTGAAACCCTCTGGGTAAAAGAAATATAGGAAGACCAAGCAAAATATATAAAGAAGAGAAATAGAGACATATATGTAAAGTATAAAGAAAGTTTGAAAAAACCTCGAAGGGATGGCACAGGACAGGAAAGCTTGGAGTGTTTTTGTTGAAGACCTATGCTCCATGTGGAACTGAAAGTTAATAATGATGATGATGAATATCCAAGAAGTATCAAGTGAACAACTAGAAGACGAAGCAAATACAGATGACCACAGACAACAGATAATAGATCTATGGAATGATACACATGGAGAAGTTCTAGGAAAATGAAGAGAATTCCAGCACACAGTATAAATAAATATAGTGAAACAGTATATAACAAGAACAAAATTTAGAATATAAATGGTGGGGAAAGTGAAGGTATGGTGGAAAGTGAGGGCCTGGTGAGGTTCTTGTAATGCATATTGATGATGACAGATGAATAGGAAATTGGGTGTCATCCCAAACATCCTAGGCTTTCCCACCCTCCTCCCACTTGTTAACAACATGACAGGTGTGAGAGCTGCCGTTTTGGGACAGGGAAGGACGCAAATTCACACAAATTGACATTTTTGATTTACTTTTCTACTTGTACTGATTGGAGGTGTGAAATGAAGTGTCATATTCAGATATCAGAAACCACAATTATTATCTTGAATTAGTCACACTAAATATCCTAATTATAATCTAAGCAGAGGTTGAACGGGATATTTTTTCATACATTAAAAAAAATGAATAACAACATAAACAATCAGTTAAAAGAAAAAAGTTCCAGAACCAAGACTCATGAACAACACATCCTTTATTTGTTACACTTCAGCTGGCTATCGAGTACAGTCATTCGGCAAATTCATGCCAAAGTCCTCCTGTCATGTGACATTTATTCAAAGTGTGTACATGTCCTCTTTATCCCTTTCTTGTCTGTCTCCAATTCCTCACTTCTTGGTCTCCAATTCCTCACTTCTTAGTCTCCAATTCCTCACTTCTTAGTCTCCAATTCCTCACTTCTTAGTCTCCAATTCCTCACTTCTTGGTCTCCAATTCCTCACTTCTTGGTCTCCAATTCCTCACTTCTTAGTCTCCAATTCCTCACTTCTTAGTCTCCAATTCCTCACTTCTTGGTCTCAAATTCCTCACTTCTTAGTCTCCAATTCCTCACTTCTTAGTCTCCAATTCCTCACTTCTTAGTCTCCAATTCATCATTTCTTAGTCTCCAATTCCTCACTTCTTAGTCTCCAATTCCTAACTTCTTGGTCTCAAATTCCTCACTTCTTGGTCTCCAATTCCTCACTTCTTATTCTCCAATTCCTCACTTCTTATTCTCCAATTCCTCACTTCTTAGTCTCCAATTCCTCACTTCTTGGTCTCCAATTCCTCACTTCTTAGTCTCCAATTCCTCACTTCTTAGTCTCCAATTCCTCACTTCTTAGTCTCCAATTCCTCACTTCTTAGTCTCCAATTCCTCACTTCTTAGTCTCCAATTCCTCACTTCTTAGTCTCCAATTCCTCACTTCTTAGTCTCCAATTCCCCACTTCTTAGTCTCCAATTCCTCACTTCTTAGTCTCCAATTTCCCACTTCTTAGTCTCCAATTCCCCACTTCTTAGTCTCCAATTCCTCACTTCTTAGTCTCCAATTCCTCACTTCTTAATCTCCAATTCCTCTCTTCTTAGTCTCCAATTCCTCCCTTCTTGCACCCCAATCATGACCCTTCAAATATCTTAGCATGTTAGTTAGTCCTCTGCAAGACTCCGCCAGTCCATCTACATGTTTGTTCCAGTTCACCTGTTGTCCTAGTGTAATTTCTAGGTATCGGGTGGTTTGGGCTGTAGGCATACTAATTTGTTCCCTTGTATGTTTATGTCAATTAACTCCGTAGCACTGGGGAGTTTATTGGCCAGGAATCACACACTCTATAAATATTTTTGTGCTGGGTAGGTTTTTCCTAATATTGTAAATTTTGCCAGGGCAGCAGACATATGGCCTACTCTTTACAATTTCCAACTGCCGAGGGATTTTTAACGAGCACAACTTTCACACGGGACCTCCTATTCTTTTGCCCTTATCCGAGAAGGCTATGCATCGATCGCACTGCCCAGGAGATCAGGGAGGAGTATGACATTATTAGGATGACGACAGCTGTACATTAATTTCGTTGATTTTGAAAAGGCTTTTGACAGTATACATAGGGACAGTTTATGGAAAATACTGAGGGCTTATGGAATTCCAAGCTGCAAAGTTTCAATCATAAAAAGCCTCTATGCCAACTTTACGTGTAGTGTTGGGCAGAGCAACCTAACCTTTGAGGTGAAGACAGGAGTACGACAGGGATGCCCCTTATCAACCACTCTATTTTTAACAGTCATAGACTGGGTGATGCGCCAGACAACAGAGGGCAGTCCAAGAGGAATAAGATGGACTACATTTTCTACATTGGAAGATCTGGAATATGCAGATGACATTGCACTACTAGCACATTCACATCAACACATCCAGGAAAAAAACGGATAGACTTAATAAGTATAGCCAGCAGGTGGGCTTAAACATCAATCTAAAGAAGACAGAGGTCATGACGCTCAATGTGAGCAACCCTGAGCCCATATCAGTAAGGAATCAGCAACACCTTCACATACCTAGGATGCATACGAGTATAACACCAGACGGATGAGCAAGCAAAGACATCAACAACAGAATGAACAAAGCAAGAACAGCCTTTTTTTTAGTCTAAACAACATCTGGAAGTCCTCTCATTACAGCACAAGCACAAAATTAAGACTATATCAGAGCTGTGTGCTTTCTGTGCTTCTCTGAACATGCCTAAGAAAAATTCTCCGAATCTTTTGGCCGAATACTATCACCAGCCAAGATCTGCTTACTCGGAGCAAGCAAGAGGACATGCACACCATCATAGCTGGGTTGGCCATGTCCTTGTTTGTTTGTTTTTTTATTTAACGTATAAGCACAATTGTGATTGTCCCTATTTACAATGATTTGACAAATGTGATGCCACTTTCTCATATCGGCAGTTGTTCATATTATTTGGAATTGAAAACAATATATATCCTAATTATAACCCATCAGAGGTTGAACGCTGCCATCAATGGTACCTATACCTTGTAGCGGTATGGCAGCTTGTGTACCCTGACAACCCCCAGAGCTATGCCAGTGGGAGATTTACTCCTGATAAGTTCAACCAAGCTGGACTGGTCTGCGTGGGTAGGGGTCAGACAAAAGCTGGTACTCTGGTCCTCCAGGTTGGGGGTTTTAGCACAGGGCCGACACCCCTGTCTATGTAAAAAAAATCGCACATGTTACGGAAACAACAATAAATGGAAAAACTTTGCTGCATGGGGTTTTAGCACAGGGCCGACACCCCTGTCTATGTAAAAAATCGCACATGTTACGGAAACAACAATAAATGGAAAAACTTTGCTGCGGGACGGACATCCGGAGTCTCAGGCTCGTATGACTGACAGTGGTGAAAGCCGAAAGGAAGCCACTGGACTGAAAACGGATGCCCCGACCGCAAAACACGAAACCGGAATTGGTTTTTGGAACGTCAGAACTATGAATGAGGCAGGAAAGCTGAGACAAATCACAGCAGAGATGAGGAACTACAAAATACATATCCTGGGAATAAGCGAGAGCAGATGGACAGGTAAGGGGAGAATAAAAACAGCTACAGGGGAAACAGTACTTTATTCTGGCAGAGAGGATGGTCAGCACAACGAAGGTGTAGCCATTATCCCGAAGAAAGGAATGGAAAGGTCTTTCATTCATTCAAAACCCTCCACTCCCAAAGGAGCATAGACCTTCAACAAAGTCCTCTTGTCACGTGCCATCATCTCAAGTTCTTTCCACGTTTTCCTCATCATTTTCACCTGTTTCCAGCTCTCTTCTCCATGTGCTTCTTGGTCTACCTCTGCTTCTCTTGCCCTGGGGATTCCAGAACAAGGACTGCCTTGTAATGCTATCAACAGGTTTCCTCAGTGTGTGTCCTATCCATCGCCATCGTCTTCTTCTCATCTCTTGTTCCACTGGCACTTGTCTAGTTCTTGTCATCAGTTCCACGTTGGTAACCTTGTCATACCATATTAATCCCTCTATTCTACACAAGCACCCATTTATGAAAGTCTGTAGCTTTTTGGTAGTTGTCTTTGTTGTTCTCCATGTCTCAGAGCCATACAATAGGACTGACTTCCCATTTCAGTTGAAGATTCTTATTTTCGTGTTGGATCCGATTTCTCTTGATCATATATTTCCCAATGCAATGAAAGCTCCTCTTGCTTTTTGTATTCTTATTTTGATATCACTGTCTGTCCCTACAACTTTGTCTACATTGCTGCCAAGATATGTGTACGATTCTATATCTTGTATTGGTGCTTCTTCAAGTTCAAACCTGTTATCATTACCTGCATTGATGGGGCATTATGGAGTTCCCCTGAAGATCATTAATTTAATAAAGAAAACATATGAAGACATGACATGCAGAGTTCTTCATGAAGGACAGCTTACAGAACCGTTTGGGATAAGAACAGGAGTGCGACAGGGATGCCTCTTGTCTCCATTTCTTTTCTTACTAGCAATAGACTGGGTTACGAGAACATCGACAATACACAACAGAAATGGAGTCCAGTGGACTCTGACTAAGCAGTTGGATGATCTGGATTTTGCTGATGACTTAGCTCTTCTGTCCCATAACCGTAATCAGATGCAGGACAAATTGAAAACACTCGATGAAAGGTCACAGCAATTGGATCTGAAAATACACAGGGAAAAGACAAAGATAATGAGAATAAATGCAGGAAAGGTTATTACTGGAATGGAAACCCATCAACAACAGACTGATAAGAGCAAGACTGAGAGGGAGGTTCATCAACACCACAATTATACAATGCTATGCACCAACAAACGACAGCGATGAAGAGATCAAGGACGAGTTCTATCAACAGGTACAAAAAGAAATGGAAACTACACCCAGGTACGATCTCATTATAGTAATGGGAGACCTAAATGCGAAAGTGGGAGCACACAATAATTATAACGAAAGAGTAATGGGGAAATGCGGCAGTGGAACAGCAAATGAGAATGGGGACAAATTAATAAGCTTCTGCAGTATTAACAACCTGGTCATTGGAGGAACACTTTTTCCACACAAGGAAGTGCACAAGTTAACATGGGAATCACCAAACGGACGAGACAGAAACCAGATAGATCACATAATGATCAACGGCAGGTGGAGACATGCACTACAAGACGTGAAAGTAAGAAGAGGCGCAGATGTGGGAAGTGATCATCACCTAGTAGTAGCAAGACTGAAAGTGAAACTCAGAGCTGCTGGACCAGTTGCAGTCAAACAGAAAAGATACAACATCATGAAACTGAAGGATCCCCTCACCAGAAAAGCTTTCGCGGTCAACGTAAAGAGAAGATATGAGATTACCAAAAGCCAGGAAAGAACAGAGACCGATGATGTTGACCAGAAATTCAACACCATCTCAACAATATACAAGGAAAGCAGCAAGTCATGCTTGGGATTCCAGGAAAGAAAGAGCCGAGACTGGATAACACCAGATACGCTAAACACCATAGCGAAGAGAAAGGAAATGAAAAGAAAGAAAACAGAAGCTAAGTCTCCCAGGTTAAAGGCAATATATAGGGAACAGTACAGTCAGCTGGACAAGGAAGTTAAACGTCAAACCACTGCTAACAAAAGGACATTTCTGGATGACCTTGCAAGACAGGCAGAAGAGGCAGCACTGAGAAATGAACAAAGCACAGTATACAAAATAACTAAAATCATCAGTGGAAAACGAGGTGCAAACAATATTACATTAGTAAGAGATAAACACGGAAATCTCATCACGACAGTAGAGGGACAGGAAACAAGATGGGCAGAACATTTCAGAGAAACTCTGAATAAGGAACCACCAGAGACACAATTGAATGTTCCTGGGGCTGAAAATGATTTAGATGTTAATACAGACATCCCACGAAAAGAAGAAATCATCACAGCAATCAAAGGGTTAAAGAATGGAAAAGCTCCTGGTCATGATAACTTAAATGCGGAGCTATTTAAGACAGACCCAGAGCTAGCAGCAGAACTATTAGAACCACTATTTGCACAAGTCTGGAAAACAGGGACAACACCAACAGAGTGGAGAAAAGGAATAATTGTCAAATTGCCCAAGAAGGGAGATCTTGCAGACTGCAATAATTGGAGAGGAACAACTCTTCTCTCAGTTCCCAGCAAAATACTAGGCAGGATAATTATACAGAGAATCTCAAAAGCAGTAGACCACAAACTGAGGAAAGAACAAGCAGGATTTAGAAAGAACAGAAGATGTGTAGATCATATATTTACTCTCAGGAACATTATAGAGCAGTGCTCAGAATGGCAAAGACAGCTGTACATTAATTTCGTTGATTTTGAAAAGGCTTTTGACAGTATACATAGGGACAGTTTATGGAAAATACTGAGGGCTTATGGAATTCCAAGCTGCATAGTGTCAATCATAAAAAAGCCTTTATGCCAACTTTACGTGTAGCATTGGGCAGAGCAACCTAACCTTTGAGGTGAAGATAGGAGTACGACAGGGATGCCTCTTATCAACCACTCTATTTTTAACAGTCATAGACTGGGTGATGCGCCAGACAACAGAGGGCAATCCAAGAGGAATAAGATGGACTACATTTTCTACATTGGAAGATCTGGAATATGCAGATGACATTGCACTACTAGCACATTCACATCAACATATCCAGGAAAAAACGGATAGACTTAATAAGTATAGCCAGCAGGTGGGCTTGAACATCAACCTAAAGAAGACAGAGGTCATGACGCTCAATGTGAGCAACCATGTGCCCATATCAGTAAGGAATCAGCAACTAGAACAGACAGATGCCTTCACATACCTAGGATGCATACAAGTATAACACCAGACGGATGAGCAAGCAAAGACATCAACAACAGAATGAACAAAGCAAGAACAGCCTTTTTTAGTCTAAACAACATCTGGAAGTCCTCTCAGTACAGCACAAGCACACGATTAGGATTATATCAGAGCTGTGTGCTTTCTGTGCTTCTCTATGGCGCGGAGAGCTGGAGAGTTACAGAGAAGGAAATGTCGAAATTGTCCTCTTTTCACACAACATGCCTAAGAAAAATTCTCCGAATCTTTTGGCCGAATACCATCACCAACCAAGATCTGCTTACTCGGAGCAAGCAAGAGGACATGCACACCATCATAGCTGGCAGACGCTGGAGCTGGGTTGGCCATGTCCTCAGAAGAGAGACCCCGATGCCATCACAAGAACAGCTATGCTATGGACCCCTGAAGGAAAACGAAAGAGAGGCCGACCAAAAACAACTTTGGCGGAGGACTGTGGAGGCTGAGATGCAAAGAATGAACCAGAGTTGGGGCACTGTACGAAGGATGGCCGCCGACCGAGCAAAGTGGAATCAATTTGTTGTTGCCCTACAAGACGCCACCAGGCGTAATGGCCACTGACTGCTTTGACGGTCGGCGGTTTAGGATCAAAGAAGAAGAAGAGGTTGAACGGGATATTTTTCTTCATTAATTTAAAAAAAAAACAACAACATGGTAGTAGTAGTAGCCCTTTCAGTCATGACTGACTATGGGAATGCAAACCTGAGGTGATAGCCCTCAACTGCTTTTTTTCATGGTTTTCCTTTATCTTCTGCTTGTTGTGATAGTTGCTTTTCACCCAATCTGAGGTGACGCCACTTGGTGCCATCGGCAGCTTCATCCTCCCGGGTTGCTAGATTTACGTCCAAGGCCTTCATGTATCTCTTGCACGCGTATTTGACCCGCAGCTGCCTGGCTTTCTTTTTTAGAATAAAGTATCCCCGTTCAACCCTTATTGGTTTATAATTAGGGCATATGGTGTACTAATTCAAGAAAATAAAATCAGATTTCCGATATCCAAATATAGTATCTTCTTCTGCCCTCCACTCAGTAAAAATATAGTAAATCAAAAACCAAAATTGTGTAAATCAATTTGTGTGTGACACCCCCTTTTCAAGAAAAAAAAACTAATACAAACAACAACAAAAAAACAACCCAAAAAACAAAAAGTAAAGTCTCTCACAACCTTTGCTGTTAACAAGGTGGAAGAGGGTGAGAAAGCCTGGAGGTGTCCGAGATTACATCAAATCCACCTACTATCTGCCATCATCTTTAGATCCTTACTATATCCCATTTCAAAGTTGCTCAACAACATGAGGAACAGAGAAAGCGCATGTGACCGACACCAGTACCATTCATGGAAAAACTCTACGGAGATTCAAACTGTTTACTGTTTTCGTTGAAAACATTCAAGTGAACGTCTGAAAGTGTACGAAGAAGAAGAAAATCCTTCCATTATGAACTTTCTAATGCAGTGCTTGTGCATAAGTGTAATTCTTTCGTTTCTTAATTTCCGCTTCGCAGTTCGTTATTTTATTGTGCTTGTCGAAAGCAAGGCTGTGATACTGTGCCGAGGCGATTAAGGCATATTTATAACAAATACTAATTTTCCTGCAGTCAGAACAAATGGCAGATGTAGATCTCAGCGAAGCGGAGAAGACATTCATTCTTCATGGTATTCAGGTAGGCCCCTATTGATCGATTCACATTAGGCCTACATTCTGTTTCAGTCTGTCAGATCTTGATTCGGTTTAATTTTTTAATTCCCTCTGTGAGTAGGCTAAAGTTTTCAAATAAATTCTCACTGATATTTATCACTCGATTTCATATGTATTTGACTTATAACGGAATATTTTTTTTTTAATTAATAAAGATAAACAGAAATACCGTTCAACCTCTGATGGGTTATAATTAGGATATATATTGTTTTCAATTCCAAATAATATGAACAACTGCCGACATGAGAAAGTGGCATCACATTTGAAAATAGGGATACTCACAATTGTGCTTAGGCCTATACGTTAAATAATAAAATAAACAAACAAACAAAATCAAGAAGAAACTATGAACAAGAATAATATTAAAGTGGAGGGGTGTAAAGGCCTGGTGGTTCTAGTTATATAACGGACTTTACCAGATATTTAATTGACTTTCATCTGTTTAAAGTCACATGCATTGTAAGAACAGCATCAGACCTTCACATTCCCAGCCACTATATATTAACATGTGTTCGTGTTAAATATTGTTTGACTATATTATGCAGTTCCCTAGGTCTGTCTATTCTCAACACCTCCTCTATATTTATAGGTAAGTTGGATGCCTGCAAATAATCCAATATTGGTATTCTCATTTGGTCATACCTCTTACACTTTAACAAGAAATGTTCTATATTATTGTCTTGAAGACATCCTGCACAGTAAGGTTCTTCTATTCTGAAATAGCCTTTTCCCAGCTGTAGTCTGAGAAGTTTCTTATTACTGGGAATAGCCTTTTTTTAAAAACAGTAGCCGAAGTAAAAGAAAGAAACCAGATCTTTGTTTTTGGTTATTTACTTATTTTTAAAAGGCGCAGCATTGTTGCTTGAACAGGACACGGTTCTAATGAAGAAACCGTTCGATACGGTCTAAAAAAAAATTCAAAGACGCAGTGAAAAGGGGGTTAGGGTAAAGTTTAAGAATCCTAATCATAATCCCAACCCTAACAACGTGTGTGACTTACTTGGGTGGCTTCAAATCAAAACACCATCTCTGTTCTTCATTTCAACCCATCTGGATAGTTGAAAAGAATTAGAGTGGGACGAATGTAAGATTTCGCCCAAATATCTGCCGATTTGGCAGCCAATTAGGTCACCTGCATCCATAGACTTTTGGGTGAAATTGAACTTACGTCCCATTATACTTCATGTACAAGCATTACACATGAGCACAGTAGGCTTTCCCATTGTCAGTCTTTTGAACCTTAAAGGCTGGGACAAGGCACTGGCTATCCACACATGTGATTAGCTCCTAGGTGTAATATAATACATTAAAATACGAAACTACACATGTATGAGCATTAGGAAATAAAGTTGAATGACGGCAAACTGATCAAGCGTTACAGTGTGCATTGTGAAACTTATGTGTGCGTGTGAAGAGGACGTAGTAAAGCTTATATACATACATAATAACATTACATGGTGGCAGTGGTCGATACCGGACCGAAGCTAAAAGCTACACGATAACACGCTATTACAGTTTTTTCGACTAACTTTCAACGTTGAGGTCAAACCATGGCAGCCAAATACTACTGTAGCGCACCTCAAATGTGATTTGCCGGTCGAGATGATAAAAGTGTACAATTAAGGCAACTGAGATACAATTTTTTGGATTGCTGTACACCCAGAATGGTGTAAAACCAGACCCTAAAAAGGTTGAAGAAATTCATGACATGCCTGACAAGGTGGATGAGCAAGGATTTTCCACAAGGGATGTGAAAAGTAGGAGTGGCAAAACAAAGCTAAGAGCTTACAATGGAACAAATATAGACTGTTTTGGAGCAATAACACTTGAATGTTCATACAGAGACTCTGAATGGACATCGTCAACATTTTACTTGGTAGATGTTGAAGGACCTGCAATTTTGGGTTTTCCAATGTGCGAAAAGCTGAGTGTGGTAACCATTAACAACATTAAAGCTGACAAAAAAGAACATTTTACTCCACACCTCACTGGAGTAGATGACCTTAAACGGCGATTCCCAGAACAGTTTGACAGAATAGGCAAACTTCCAGGAAAGGCAAGATTCTTTTTTAAAAGACAATGCTGAACCAAAGATAGACCCACCTAGAAAGTATCCTATACATGTTAAACAGAAACTTGCCACAGAACTAGAAAAGATGGTGCAGAATGACATTATTAGAAAGGTTAAAGAGCATTCTGATTGGTGTAGTAGTGTCACAACTGTTTTGAAACAGGATGGTTCTCTTCGGATTTGCCTTGACCCAAAACATTTAAACAACAGTCTAAAGCGCTGTCCACACAAAATGCATACAGTGGAAGAGATAACTCACATATTTCACAATGCCAGATATTTTTCTAAACTAGATGCTGTACACGGATACTGGAGTGTTGAGATAGCAGAGGGAAGTCAACTCCTTACAACTTTTCGAACACCATTTGGCAGATATTGTTTCAAGAGACTCCCATTTGGTTTGAATGTGTCACAAGACATCTTTCAACAGTAAGATTGACAGTCCAGCAGAACTCATGTTTGATAAAAGAATTAAAGACCTTCTACCATCTAAGGTCCACTTCCGTCCACAACACAAAGACAGCACATATGATCGACTTCAGCATCGTCAGCAAGTTCAGAAATCCAATTATGACAAATGTGCTAAAGACTTACCACCATTATATCCTGGTCAGCATGTGACTACCTACGGCCACAACAATGGCACATGGTCAAAAGCAACAATCATTTCCAGAAAACTTGAACCCAGGAGCTATACCTTAAGACCAGACAGCAGCGACCACCACCTGAGGCGAAACAGAGTCGACATAAGAGAAATCCCACAGAATACAACAGAGAAGAAAATTCCCATGCTTTCAGCAGGCAATGCAGTAACTCCAGACCTTGGTACCACAAAACCAACAACCACCAAGGACGAAATCACAACCAACTCTAGCTAAACCAGAAACTTCAGCAGAACCACCAACCCTTTACACCACTCATTCTGGCCGTACAGTGAAACCTCCGAGCCGATACAGACAGTGACATATATGCTCACACTGAACATTACACATACAAACCCTTTCTCACATGTAACATTTTGTGTAATAGCTTTTCCCAAACGTAGTTTAACACAAGTTGATTCTTGTTCTTGAGTGAACATTCTATATTGGCATTAGTTTTGCTGCGAGTTATCCTAAATATGTGTTATTCCTTTTCAATGGAAATGTTTGCACACATTTTTTTTTCAAAAAAGGGGGGATGTAATATAATACATTAAAATACAAAACTACACATGTACGAGCATTAGGAAATAAAGTTGAATGGCAGCAAACTGATCAAGCATTACTGTGTGCACTGTGAAACTTATGTGTGTGTGTGAAGAAGACGTAGTAAAGCTTATATACATACATAATAACATTACACTAGGAACCTATTTACACATGAAGGTCATGACCTGTTTTGAGGCAATAAGTTTATACATTTTTACAAATAAGCCCAGCGATTTTGCTAATTCTGCTTTGAATGGCAGGGATATCAGCATATTCTAATCATGCATCATGAGTACACTCACAAAAATCATTGGAATACAATGTGGGCTTACATATATCCTGGCATCATTTTAGGCAAAGTTGGAGGAACAGACGTTCAAAATAAAAATACGAAAGCATAAGGAGCTTTCACTGCATTGGAAAATATACGGATATAAAAAGAAGTCAAGTCACACATGAAAATAAAAATCTTCAACTCAAATGTCAGAGCAGTCCAATTGTATGGCTCTGAAACATGGAGAACGACATAAATTACAACCAGGAAGTCACATACTTTCCTAAATTAATGCTCGCGTACAATGGTAGGATTGAAATGATGAGTGTGGTGGATTTTGATGTTATGAAATGATGTTGATATTTTCCTTAATGTACTGAATGAGGCCAGCTGTGAAGGTTCCTGATTCTAACAAATTTAGGGTTGAATTATCAGGATACCTTTCTGCTACCACCTTATGGCCTCAAGCAGACTTATTCTTGACTAGTATGAATGATAGCTACGTCTAATGTCTAGGGATATGCAAGTGTGGTGTGATGGTACTTTAACAATAATACACCTCTACACAAACAAGTATTAAAGACTATGATTAAAGAAAATAACACCTGGGATATATTTATACAATTAATAATTTTCTGTATGATTTATTTGGTCCTGAACCTAGTATTCTTGTGGTCAGGACTTTAAAAAAAAAGAATTCAAGATATATATACAAATGTAAATTTAAACCCACAGGGACAAGTGTCCAAACAAATACTGTTAAATCATACTAATGGTGTTACTAAAATCAGTCTATTACTGGTTTCTAACATTGGATGGCTGTTTGGGATTTTTTAATCACTCCCAGTCTCTTTAAAATACACTGTCTCTGGTAATTTCACTAGGGAAATGTTTTATTTCTTGAATACAGGGGTATGCTGCTCTTATAGCTGATGTACTGTTAGGGTACCAGATATTTCACTTATCTGGCCCACTGGAACTGTCTGAATTCTTTCTGCCGAATGACCACTGCTCCGAATGACCACTGCTATCACTACTGGACTCCAAAAGTAATAGGGGGGATACTGGCGACCCCTATCACTACTGGCCTCCAAAACTCCTCAACAGCTTTCACATAGAACTCTGGCACCGGACTAGTGCCAGATAAGACCCTGTAATAATGAAACAATGTCTCCTGGGTGATATCTTATTTAGACTGTGTTTTATATACAAAAGAGCATACATAAGAAATAAAGAGCTGGGTCATATCCGATGGACCAATCCAGCACATCCATTCCACAGTGTACCAGTGTTGTTCACATGTCTCTCCTACAAAGGCGGCACTGCATCTGCAATACTTTCATTAATCTTTCTTTTCTACCATACAATGGGATAGGTGAGCTGTGTCCCTCTGGTCACCTAAGAAAACATTTTATTTCACAAGACATGTGCATTTACAAAACTGGCAATGTGTTTCATCTTAATTCCCCTTCAAGTCCTGCATAAATCAGCTTGGGACCTGATTACTTAGTCGTGATGGCAGCATCTCTCACTCACATTTTTAAACAAAATATATATGAATAATGTCGGTCTTACCAGAATTCAATGAAAAAAAACACAGGTACGTTGAATAGCAGATTCCAGATGTACTGCTGGCTGGACTGTGATGCCTATACTTTCATATATATTGGCTTTTATAAGGCTAATCACTTTTCACAAAATTCACAACGTCCTGCTCTCGGGACTATCTTCTACAAATGGCGTCAAGCCGTTGAATTTTCTTAATAATATGAAAGGCTTTGGCCAATAAACGAACGACAATTTTGAAATTTGAAATTAAAAGCAAAAACATACTTGATTTTTGGACACTACCAAGTTTTTTCCTCTCTCATTCTTAGATCTCTACTGCTAAATATATTTTGTGTTAAGCCATCCCATAATTTTTCTCCCCCTTTTCTGCCCCTTTCTACAACAGACTTCATGTAACCTTTTCCTGCCTTTTTCAAGGACGCGTCTCGAAAGCATATTACCCATCAAGACAAGACCAGCTCTAAGACTAGCTAACTTTTATGATCATAAACCTAGTAATAAAGAATTCAATATATTTTCCATTTTGGTGTTCGTTGTTTTCTAAGTTTCCACTACTTGAATGTTATAAAAATCGCCTCAGATCTTCCTTTTTCCCGATAGGAAGTAATAATGCGTGTGTGTATATATATATTTTTCCACAGTGTCTGTGGTTAGAAATGTATTGGGCTAGCGGGGTATTTTTAAATTTTCAAACTTGCGACATCGTTTTCGACACAAGCAAGCGGCATGTCTCGCACTGTTGGCCCGAGTAGCTAATTCAAACCTCTAACACTTGACAAGCCAGCAGCAGGTGTCCGCTCTCTCAATCTTATGCGTTCATGTGTTTTATTCTTTCTATCTTTCCTGGAACCCTACGCTAGTAGAATTTTTCAAATTTTTATCGTTAACCCTTGACGGGCGCGTTTTAAAAGCCAATACTACCAACGCGGCAATAAGGTTTTAGACTACTTCTATGTCAATGCGATGACTGGCGGGGAAAAGAAGACGCGTTACAACTATACTATTATTATTTCTACTCATAGTATTTTGACTTTAATATATATATAATTTATGATTTTATCGTTGCATCAATGTACTTCACCACAATGAGATTACTATTGTGAAACTGATGGAAAGAAGGACACAAATACCAGTAGAAGAAAAGGGAAGGAGAAGATGCTGGCATGGGTTAGAACCCACATTGAGGAAACCAGTTGATGGCATAACAAGAGAGTCCTTGTTCTGGATTTCCCAAGGTGAGAGAAATAGAGGGAGACCAAAATTGTGTGTGGGGTAAAGAAGGCATGAAAAGACAGTGAACGGGTCACACATGACAGGAAGACTAGTTTTGTATTTGTTGCAGGTCTGTGTTCCAAAATGAACTAAAGGGTAATGATGATGAATTGTGGCTTATCGTATATTCTATATCTTGATATTATCAGAAACCCCAGGACCTTCTCAGCACACTGCGCACTAGTTAAACTGGTTGATCTGATCCATCAAGTAATGCGAGTTAGAGTATCAGTTAGAGTAATTTAAAAAAAAACAAATCAGATCTCTTGTTGTTATAAAATTTCTTCATCCTTTATGGAGTCTTCTTCTTCTTCGTACACTCTCAGACGTCCACTTGAATGTTCTCAAAGAAAGCAGTAGTCAGTTTGAGGCTATTTGAATCCCCGTAAAGCTTTTCCACGAAAGGAGCTGGCGTCGGCCATATGCACTTTCTCTGTACCACATATAAGTGGCAACTTTGAAGCAGATGTTAATTTTAATCCCTGAACTATGAATGTTTCACAACAGCAGGAAGTCATTGAAAATCTATTTGAATGTCTTGACCCATAATGCAGTTACCACTTGTTCTCTTCTGTGGAACTGGTAGTAAGCATCATTCTGTGTGTGACCTGGATGTTCTACATTCCATTTGTTTCTGTATCTGATTCTGATAAAACTCTTTGCCGCCTCGAAAGTTATGCTTGCATCAGGCTGAGGTAGATGTGAACCTTCTTTTGCCATTCTGTCAGCCTCTTCATTGCCGGTGATGTTACAATGTGATGGGATCCATTGGATCACAACACTTTATGGAGTGAATCACATATTGGATTGGAGCATCTGCTATGATTGCTTTTCAGGAATGGGTAGGATGGGTCAGGTATGCATGAGAAAAATGAAAGTGGGAGGGAGGCATGGTAAGTAAGGAAAGATGTGAATCTTCTATTTTGAAAAACGCATTTCTTTGTCCCCCATAGCAGTACCTAGTATTTGATTCCATCTCTCATATAGAAACTGACAGTAAAAACTACCAGTGTTTATAAAGTTACAACCACGGTAGTACATAAACCTATAGTCACAGAGGTTATCCATAAAATTCATCCTACCCAAAAAATGTAAATATACCACACCAAAACACACTTCATAATTCACAGTCATGAGCAAACCATTGTTTGAGTCAGAAATATGTAATTTATGCATTTTAGTGCATAATTTATGCATTTTCTCTTTTTCCATGATTAAGATATAACAAGATTATAAAATAACTAAACTGGTACATGTGACATGTATGTTGTTTACTCTCATAGGGTTAATTTTGATTGAAATTCAGTGAAATAATTTTGAGCAGTGTAGATATTTCCCAATGGAGTGAACTCGCATGCCCTCAAACCAGGTCATGACCTTAGCGTGTGCTAATCACTGCACACAGGTACGTGTACAACAGATATACAGTCAATCCTTGCTATTCGCGTGTTCCGTATTCACGGATTCGCTCATTCATGTGAGATAAAGTGTAATGCATTTTTTGCCTATCTCTGGCACCTCACGGGTATTCACGGCCATGTGCAGTAGGCAAAAAAATAATTTTGAGGTGCCTACCACGCAGCAAGGATAGGCTGCCTCCTTGTTCTCGCAGGGTTGTCAAGGAACCTAACCCCCTGCAAATAGCGAGGATTGACTGTACACATATGCAAATAGCCCCCTAAGAGCCTATTTGCACATCTGTTTAAATCTGCTGACAACAACAATAAAATCAGTTATGTTTAATAGACCATGTAATGTACAACTAGCTATTAATGTGTGATTATGTTGTCTCACAAGGATACCTCTTGTCCCAACTTCTTTATGGAAGAAGAGAAAGGGGCAGAAAAAAAAACAAAAGCATTTAACTTACACGAATTCAGTTATGCGTTCGGAAAAGAAAAAGAAAAAAGAATAATTTAAATAGTCTTCTTCTTCTTCCGTCCTTAGCCACCGACCGTCAAAGCAGTCAGTAGCCATTACGCCTAGTGGCGTCTTAGGGCAACAGCAAATAGGTTTTCTTTGCCATTGTTTCCCATCACGCCTATTGGCGTCTTTAGGGCAACGGCAAATCAATCCACTTGCTGTTGTTTCCGTAATCGAAGTGACTGGCAAACGGGTGATCAGCCCGTTGGTAATTTAAATAGTGCCGGGCGTGAAATGAAAATAATGATAATGAACAGGAAAAACCCACAAGTTTAACTCTATAAAGTTTCTTAAATGTTCCAAGCAGCAAAACACTTGATTTAATTTATGATCCTTCTATGGAATGAAGAAAAAGCTACAGACTTTTGTGGATGGGTGCTTGCGTAGAATAGAAGGAATGAAATGGTATGACAGGGTCACAAATGTGGAACTGATGACAAGAACCAGAAAAGTGCCAGTGGAACAAGAGGTGAGAAGAAGACGCTGGCGATGGATAGGACACACATTGAGGAAACCTGTTGATAGCCTTACAAGGCAGTCCTTATTCTGAAATCCTCAGGGAAAGAGAGGTAGAAGTAGACCAAAAAACACATGGAGAAGACAGCTAGATACAGAAGTTAAAATGATGAGGAAAACATGGAAAGAACTTGAGTGGATGGCACGTGACAGGAGGACTAGGCATGTGTTTGTTGAAAGCCTATGCTCCCTGTGGAACTAAAGGGCATTGATTGATTGATTAATATGGAATGAAGCCTCAAAATCACATGTAATGTTAATGATGATTTGAGGCCGTACTAAGAAATGATTGAACAGCTCAAGAGACAACAGTGACAGTTGCCGTTCACCTTGTTTTTCAAGACAAACCAGCCAGCAGCATTTGAGCCTTCACACCTAACTTCATATTTTCATCATTCATCGTACAGACACCTGTCTTCACTCCTGTGTAATTAAAAGTACCATAAAATATTATTTTGCATGTTCTCTTATTTTTTACATACACATTACATACTCTACATTTGGGGTTCTCAACCTGTTTTTGTTCATGGCCCCCTTCAGGGCCTCATTTACCTCTGTGTGTCCCCCCCATAGTCGCTGTTAACTGGAAAAAAATATACTTTATCGTCTTACTGTGGCGCCCAAGAAGTATGACATGGTCCATGTTGAGAACCACTGCTCTACACAAAACCATGTATACTGTGCTTCATTGTGATTTATGGGATTTTCACGGGTAAAATTGACTACATGCAATTTCTGCTCTACCACGAGTTGAGTTTAAAACCTAACCCCCACATTAGATATGACTCGACTTTACTTGCTCAGGAACGGCACCAATTTAAAAGTGGTTCCTTAACAAGTTTAGGGGTGTAACAAATGAAACTTCCAGTTACTGCTCCAAGTCTTGGGTCTTCTTCTCTGCCATGCATTCACTATTAGCCTGCACATATCAATCAGTCAATACCCTTTAGCTCCCCAAAAAGACTAGATCTTCAACAAACACATGCCATATCCTCCTGTCAATAAATATTAGACAAACATAAAGGTATGTTTTCAGGCACTTGTAAGAAATAAAGAAGTAGAACACTAGACAACAGAAAAACAACAGACGTAAGTGGCTTATCCAGGACTCGAACCCAGGACCTTCCATATCCTCCTGTCACTTGCCAACAACTCAAGTTCTTTCCATGTCTTCCTCATCATTTTCACTTCTGTCTCCAGTTCTCTTCTTCGTGTGTTTTTTTGTTTGCCTCTTTTTCCACTGACAATTCCAGAACAAGGACTTCCTTGTAATGCTATCAACCTGCACATATATTGTGACCTATCTCATTCTTCATGAGTTCCAAGTTCAGAATTCTCTTGTGGTGTTTAGAGCTGATTTTCAAGTTGTTTTTTAATCATTTCCACATCGCCCTTCATTGTATTTGTGTATCCATTGTTGTTTTAACAGTTATATTTTTTTCCTTTTTTTTTTTTTTGCCATTGCAGATGTAAAATAATATGCATCTGTTGGCAGGTCTGAAGTGTCTTTACAGTTTTTTATTTTTTTCAGTGGCTATGGTTTGTGCACTGCCAGTTTACTTTAAAAAAAAAAGTTATTCACAGTAAATTATTAATGTTGTGCTGTGTAGTTTTTTGGGACTCTGGGGAGACTCAAAGAATAAGACTTATTGCTCTCTCAGACATGTCATAATGGGTGACTAATGTGAAGATGTGCATCAGGCTGGCAGCCTTGTTGTGTAAAATAGATTGCTACAAAAATCACAGCTGCAGGAGCATATGAATGCCTTGATGCAGACTTCCTGGAAACAGGACTAGCTGCAATGGTGCTCCACACTCTATAAAGACAAAAAAAAGATTTATGAAATTATAAATGTTGATTTATATGTAATGAACTCGTGACATCTCCATTCTTTGTAGTTGGTCTTAAGGTCATGAGCTCATATTACCTGGGAGATGTTCAAAACATAGACATCACCAGTTTTTTTTTTTTTTTAAGTTAGCTATTGTGCATTAATTTTTACAGGACAATTTTCGTGAAGATGGACGAGGGTGTGAAGATTTTCGTCACATGGAATTGGAGACAGGCTTGATATCCAACACAAATGGATCAGCCCGTATCAGACTGGTCAGTAGGCTAATTGTCAGTTCATCTCTTATGTGTATCTTTGAAAGTGGAGTAGGGGGAATGCAGATAGTATGCAGACTTCTGTTTTCAGGAATCCTTAGTTATTCCTAAACTTATTAAGGGGGTGACACATTTAGTATGGAGCCACAGTGATAAGTGCACTGGCTTTCAAGCTTGGTGGTCCATGGTTCAAACCCCAGTTGAGGTGGGATTGTTTAGACTGCAAATGGCCCCAGGGTCGACCCAGCCTCGTGAAAATGGGTACCAGAGCAACTCTGGGAAGATTAAGGCTGACCACATCACCCCTGTGATTCTGGGAAGGTTAAGGCGGCCGGCGTGATGCTGACCACATCACCCCTAGTGTGCCAATGGTCAAGAAAATATGGGCCTAACACCATATTCCCAATATGCCTCAAAAGGCGTGTAATGGGATCCTTTACCTTACCCCCTTTTACATTTAGTATTAATCATCTGTTTACCGAATTTAACTATACAGTATACTGTTTGTTATCCATGTTTGTTGATTATTGCTATTTTTTCACATATTGAAATAAAATAGATATGAATCAGTCTCAAAGACTAGTTAAAAAGTTGCTTGAATACATCCCAAAGGAACCATAAATTATTATTACAGCAACTTATGTTTGTTTGAGAGATACTTCATTTAGGTCAGATGTATTACTAAGCTGTTTAACATATATATCTTATTTTGCCAGTAAGGTAGCCCCATAGCAGATATTGTTGTAAGGGAATGAAGTGTTAGAGACTTCACTATACTCGGTCCAGTCTCAAGAGGTTGGGTGACCAGTTCCTTTCTTTGCTGCCTTTATCTTTCCTAACTCAGTAGCAGAGCAAGGTACCCATTTACAGCTAGGTAGACTGGAGCGTGATGCCAGTGTTTTTCAAACCCTGTACCTTTGGATAACTATTAACAACAAACGTCATTTGTGGTTTAAATTATAACTTCCAATTGATTTGTTTCATAAGCTTAGTTTTTTTCTTATTTTAACTGCTTATTGTTTGAGCACCTGTCCTTCTGCCTTCTCATAGTCTTGTTTCAAAATTAAATCCTCACTATTTATAGTGGGTAAGTATCTTTATAAGTCAAGATTATAAAAACAAATTGGTCTAACACTGAACAATTCAGGAAGGCTAATTTATTTCATCTACAGGCCAGCACAGATATATTAGTTGGAATAAAAGTTCAGCTGACACCAGTTAATCCAAAGAAACCTGAAGTTGGTCGACTTGAATTCTTTCTGGATTGGTAAGAAGTAACTTCTCTATCTAAACATCATCATTGTCTTCCATAATTTTCTTTTTAGAACTTGTTTTAAAACTTACATATATTGTTGAATGTAGTAAAATCTGCGAGAATAATCGCTCATTTCAGTAAGATTTTAGTCAAAAAATGAAATAAATAAACCAGCCCTATTGTGTCTGACGGTGATGCTCTCACACGCCAGCAACGCTGCCTTTTGTGCAGTGCTAAAGCCTATAGAACAATTCCACGGTAAAAATCTAACACGCGTTTTAGTTTCGGTTTCGAAAACGTACTACCAACATTTAAATGGTAGTATAGCTTAGAGTTCACTGAGCAAGAATGTGTTTTAAATAATATGATAGTCCCAGTATAACAAGTTATTGAGAAAATACTGTCTACGGGACAGACAGACTGGTTGTTCCTGCTTGTTTTTTTCATAACTTAGAAGAGAGGCATGAGGAAATTCAAATTCGCTTGGGTAACAAGAGTATAGGAGGAGAGGGGAGCGGTAGGAAAATTGTTACCAAAAACTAACATCGTTTTGTATTGGCATAACTAAAGCAGACTGGCCAATCGACTACCAGATGCAGAGTATGTTTGGAATTATTTTTGTTTTTCCACACAAAAAAAACTGCATTTGAATTCTGGTGGTCGCAAGCTTTCGATTGGCCAGTGCTACTAAATATTAGCAAAAAGCTTCCACTGTTCATTGCCAGTTGAACAGTATTTTTTATTCAGATACGCTGAGAACAGCTGTGATAAAATTTAAAGTAAATTAAATAACTAAATAAGTATTTTACAGTCTGGACGGAGCAGAAGAAACTGAGGCCATTTCTTTGCAAAGTCGGTGTCATTTGTTTATATTTCTTGATTTGTGGTAAGAATGCTTTATGAATTTAATATGTTTAATCCCATTACCAAAGTTAGATACTGCTATTGGGAAAAAGTGAAGGACGTGCCGGGAGCAGACATTGTTGAGTCCTCACGTTGAAATGTATCTAACTAATGTATGGTGTCATGATTATGTTTGAATATTATTGTATTAGAGTATATTAGTAAGCCTCCGTGTTCAAGGAACACTGTTCAACATGCCTGAAGCATTTATATTTAAATAGAAAAAGATGAGAAAAATATATAAAAGGAAATGTGGTTACCCCACATTATATTATTGAGGAAAACTATGTAATCGTACAGTGGCGTATCTGCCATAGGGACCTGAGGGGTGGTCACAGCAAGGTGGGAGTCATGAAAAGTTAGGGGGTGAGTGCACCTGAAATGCACGTGAGGCTGACCCCATTCCCACGTATGAACTTAAATAAAAGAATAAGTGATCAGATGTAAAAGGCCAGGGTGTCCTTTTGTTGCAGAGGTTTTGTTTCCTGTTGCCAGCTGGTGACAGGAAACCTGAGGAGTGACGATAACGCCAAGAAGTCTCCGAAATTTCATGTATGCTTTCAAGAGATAACAGCAGGAGCTTGGGCGTGTGATGTGATATCGATATTTCTGCAACTACACAAGAAACCCCAGGTGATATGTTAAGGACCTGGGTATATCTGACAGTTTCGGTTTAAATAAACCTTGGTATTTCAAATCATACTCAGGAAGTTGATGGGGTATGATGATAATACAGCCCCTCATACACAGTGACTCTCCCTCTTAGAAGAATATAGTGTAAACTGTGAACATTCCAACAGGAAAGACATATATTAACTTTGTAGTTACTTGGGCAGATTGTCCACACAATTTTAGTTAATCTTTTATGTAAACTATCTTGTCCTCATTTTCAAAGACCTGTCCAAACGATATGACTGGACAGGCAAAATAAATTGTACAAAAAATTATCAAATTTAAAGAAAAACTTAACCACAGGTTTTATTCACTTCCTCATAGAAACTTAAAGTGTTTTTTGTGTTGTGTACCATCATTTCATTTCTCCCCTAGACACTAGGTACATCATACACCAGACACTAGAGCCAAAATAGTGACCGTGTGAGATCTAGGGAGGTAGCGTTAGGTTCCCTGCACATAATTCATCATCATCATTTATAGAGTCGGGCCTACATGTGCTTGACTTCACACGGTTAATACATACACGGATTTCATTCTTTTAGGATACCATCATAACCTCCCCAGCAAAATCTAACTTTGCTACATTGAACTAGGGTTTCCGAGCTTGTCACTTTTTTTGCAGCCAATGCCATGTTGATTTTTTTAAAGCGTTATCTACATTGTAGATCTATGGTTTTCATTTGGGTTTTCTGTCATTCCTCAATTTAAGTCGTGTGTTCCAATTTCTTTCCCAGGCATTCCATCCTGGCTCAGCATGCGTTTAAAGATCCCTCACATCTTAAGAACTCAGAGGTTGCCTGTTTCCAGGGTATACCGTATGAAGGTGCTTCAGGGTCTTATTGCAACACACCAACCCTGGAATTCACACACGAGCAGTGTGTGTGTGTGCGTGCGTACGTACGTACGTACGTACTAGCAATAACCCGTCAAAATTGACAGGTTTTTAATTATAGTGTGTTGTTTCTGTTACATGTATTACAGACGGTACTATTACTACTGTGGTAATTTCATTGCAGGCGACCGTCATTAGATATTTGTAGAGAAAATTACATGGATGTATTAAATATGAAGACATGGAGTAACCTTCCTAAATGACATGTGGAGCAGTGATAATGATCTAATGGACCGGAAATTGACTAAATAACTAACGTTTCTTTTATGACAACATGTCTCGTAATTGTTCGTGCATCTTTTAAAATCTTGACTTACCATAATCAAACTGTTAATGCACACCGTCATTTGCGCTCTTTTTATTTTCGGAAGAGTACATATAAGAGAAACAATTCACTGTTGTCTAACTATCAACCACAGTTGCACCCCTTAGCTGTGGTTGAAAGTTAATGTATTCTCTCGAAAATAGAAAAGTGCGCAAATGACGGTGTGCATGATGTGACCGA